>JABSTQ010001259.1:0-134508 GCA_013358835.2 Ixodes persulcatus | reverse complement strand
CGACTGTAGACTTCATCCACTTCCTATAGCTAGGACGGGTATGAAGGCCGCTCTTTAAAAAATTTCATAGGGGTTTGAGGGCAGGGAATGCTTTCTGTCGGAATTGGTGAAGAATATTTTGGGCATGTGCAAGTTCCATTTGGTTAGTTTGCAAGGTCGATGTCTTTAGTTTGTATTAATGCGTTCTGTACCTTTTAAAAACATTCCCAAAGGTAGCACAGTTGTTTGGGTTAAAGTTCGATAGTTGTTTTGGAAATTTAGGGCCTTGAAATGCCTCAGAAAAACCAAGATGAAGTCAGGCTTGACCTCCCCTTTGGCTAGGGTCTGAGTATCCTTGGCCCTAATTTTGTCAAACGAGTGCCAAGGTTAGGTTTCACTGCCGGTAGTCTGGCCGTCATTTGGCATTTTGGGCCTTAATCGCCAAAACAAATGCCAGAGTTTGGGCTCACTTCTGGTTTTCCGGTTTTTGGATGTGGCAACTTTGTACCCAAAATTGTCAAGCATGTTCCAGACTTGGGCTTCACTGCTTGTTCCTTTCGTTATTACGTGGCATCCTGAAATTAACTCTGATACTTCGAAATTTACGTGGCAAGGCAAAGAAACTCTACTGGAGTGAAAAAGAAAGAAAGAAAACATAATCTGACACTTAATAACGCTGGGAGCAAAAATCGTATTAGGCTCGAGTTAGGTCCCCAGAATCACCAAGCTTTAGGCAAGTTACTTTTCTTTTTTTTTTTTTTCTCGCGTGCCACATTTGGGTTGGAAGCGTCCAAGATGCACTTAACGTTCCCGAAAAACAAAAACAAAAAACAACTTCGCCCACGTGCTTTAAGGTGAAGTCTCACCATTGGTTAGTGTGAGTCTAAACCATGAGTTGGCGATGGATCGCTTTCCAGAACTGTACATGGACGCAATAAATCGCGTGTATTTTTTTTTTTTCCTGAACTTGACGTCCCTGGCCGTTCACTTGTTTCTCAATGCGCGAGCATTCTGTGGAACGAGGCCCAGCTGCGCCAGTTCTCGCACAAAGGGAGCTGTTGCCTACGCTACGAGCTCGCGTCTCCAGCAAATGTGGCCAGAACAAACCGCGAAATTCGCCCTGAGTTATTAGCGAGGCACATGCAAGACGAGAAAACGGATGCGTCGGAAAACTGAGATTGGTGGTGCGCATTTATCACCCCGGAGATCTCGGAGGCCAGTCAAGCATATTTCAACCTGGGAGAACGTACGTACATTCGTTTGACTGGTCGGCCGTTTTGTCGTGCACGTGTTTGGTGGTTTAAAGATTTCCGCAAAAAAAAACGTGATGACGTAATAGACCTGGGTATACAGAATTCTAGCTTGATGAAATGAATAAACGAAGAAGTAGGACGAAGAAACTATTTTCTGTCGGACAGACGTCTCATTTTAGGTAACTGCGATTTTTCTTTTTGACCGTGAGACTTGAGAGCACAAAACAATGAGCCTCAGCTGTTGTAGATATTAAGTTTGGTAAACGCAAAATAGGACTGTCACAAAAGTCGTATGATTACAACATAACAAGTGCGATGCAAATGTTAAATAATTATTTGCACTATATTAAATGATCAAAATTACTTTTAGCACCAAGTGCAGGTACGGTTGAAATGGCGGCAGCGTATCAATTATTTTAGCTTTATGGTTATATATCACAAAGTTCAAGCAATGTAGCAATATTAATTTGGTGATTTGTGCGGGCCCATTAGGGTTGTGTAAAAAACAATTTCAGAAAATATGCAAGGTGTGGAGTGTGGCGTCACTCCACACCTTGATGTCAAATGCTGTGTAGCTACGCAAGTACGCGCGCTGATAAAGACTGCAAGAGCGCTACATTTTATACTTTTGAGCGCATTGAAAGCTAAAGCTTTCGCACGTACTGCTCAGTCTGTAAAGTTTGAATTTTCAAAGTATTTTATCACATTCAGGCGCGGTGTAAGTTGTGTCTTCTGATTGTTTGCAACAGAACAAGTGGAAGCATCTAACTATCGGTTGCTGAAAGAAATCGACGTGCTGACGGCTGACAATCTTCTCGGTCAAGTGCTTGCGACAAAGCGCTCAGTGACTGCAAACTTTCACCACGTGATTTTGCAGTATCACAATTGTTCTTGACAGACAACAACGTTTACCCACGTGAGTGGCCACATGCGAACGTCATGTGTTACTTGTGGCATGCTTGCGTGGGTTTTCCTCTAATCCGAGCGGAATCGCAGTGTAAATTATAAACCAAATTAATTTGGCTAAACAAGCGTGTGGTCACATGAAAAGTGGTTGGCGATGCGTATATGCAAAAGACAATCTCTGTTTCACCATTAGTGCGAGCGAAGCGGAAACTTCACGCGAGAGCTTGCTGCCTTGAAATATTCTTTTACCACACAAACGTGTGTGCTCGGCACATTCTCAGAAAAAACGAAAGAAATATAACACACCCCGGAATTTACTGGCGGACCCAACTTTTACGAGGTGCTTTATAACGGTGCAATATATCTTGTTCAGCAGAGCTTGCCTTGTAATACGTATGACAGACTACAAAAAAAAAAAACACAAAAACACTGGGGTTCTGCAGAAGGGTTAAGAAAACCCCGATGATTATCTTTTTTGTAGTCAGTAACGCTTACATTAGGTATTTTAATAAGTTGTACCACTCGGCTGTCAAGCCGCTCATGAAAGTTGGTGCCGTCGCTTCGATGTCAGTGTGCTGTACGTCGAGGCTCAGTGTTATAAGCGTTGCCAAAAAAAGTAACGAAATAAGTTACTCGTTCCTTGCCAATAAAAGTAACAAGTTACCGTCCTACGTTACCGATAAAAAGTAACGCAGGTTACTTTTGCGTTATGTTTTTAATTATAAATTAACACGTTTGACTGTTTCGACGTTACAGGTATGCATTCGCGTCATATATCAAGAAACGTTATGTCCACGCAGAAACTGGCCATAATTACTTTGTCTTTTTTTACCGTTTTACCTAAGTACTCAGAATAAAAAAACGCTAAAAAACGCACACTAAATTATTCACATGGCTTGGCGCCTAGAAACACGAAACAATTTGAAGTGTAACTTTTTATAAGTATCGGAGAGAAGAAGTAACTGGTAACATAACAGCGTTACCCGTCGTTCGAAATAAGTAACGTAATTGCGATAACCGTTACTGTTTTGAAAAAGTAACGAGTACGTTACATGTTACCGATAGAAAGTTACGCGTGACCGGTAACGCCGTTACTTGTAACATGTTACCGCCAACACTGGACTCGAAAATATTGTTTTGTCGAAACATATGCTTTGTGGACAACCTTTTATGAGAGACGTTTCATTGACACATTTCATGAACATAGGTTCCGTCGACACTGGAATGTTTCGTGTAAACTTGTTTTGTCAACCCAAGCAACTGCGACGTTTCGTCGACAACGCAATATATCATGCTAGGGAAATTCAATTGAATTACTGGTTTTATTTGGTTCGCTGAAAGGATACTGGAACTAAACCAAACTCACTCAGGCGGCTCCGGTAGGGCAAAACAAATTCGCGAACAAACCTTTCGGTGAAGCAAGACTGTCGATGAAACGTCCCAGCAAACTAAACAACTAAACAATCAGTTAGTAAGAAGTCGTCCGACGAACTGATGTCCGCCTCTCGGCAGGCCCTTTCAAAGCACAGAACTCGCTCTTGAAGCTTTTGCTCTGCTCAAATGCCCACAGTTTGCCCGTGAACCGTCGAAATATCACCACCATCGTGATGGTTGTGTAGTTTGTGTATGAATTTGAGTATACCTGCCTTACCTTCTTTTCTCAAGAGGGGCTGCAGTAAAAGACTCAAGATCGAGCAACTAGACCTAATTGAGACTCCTGCTACATGACAGAAAAGACGATGTCGTGCTGCAACTGTGGTAGCTAAATCAAGGATTTGAAGGGAACCAATCGCGCATGAAAAAGACTATGCAAATGACTCTTCCTGACTCGTGTTCGCTCTTCACTGTTTTTCATTGAATTGGTTGTCACGCGGCGCATAAAACGCCTGATGCGCAAGTTTTCTAGTGATTCTGCGCTGTTAGTTCATCGCGAAACCGACGAATCAGCGTGCGTTCGAAACAGCCCAGCATTCCAAACGCGTCCCTTTTCTGAACATGTAGTTATACTAAATCTTCAAATTTTTGTGCAGGGTCGTGCAAAGCATGGGAGAGAAGAGAAACCAAAATTGTTTCAATCGTAGTTTTGAGCAGAATTTAAATCGTGATTTGAAGCTCTCCAGTTTTGCTGTAATGATCTACATCATACTTTTTGTTTAAATTAAATCCCCAAAATATATTTTTATTTATCGCTGGTATTCGGATTTATTGGGTATTTAATTAAATAATAACCAAAAAAGGGGAAATATGTATCAGGCTAGACACGAGTAGAATACAGTATTCTTCTGAGCAAATAGGAATGGAGCTTTGTTTTGACCGTCGACTTTATTCGCTCAGTTATCTGGCATTGTACGCAAGCAGTTTGAAATGCGAAAAAAAAGAAAGCAAACACAAGAGGTATGTGTCAGCACAAACGCACACAAGCCGGCAGGGAAAGAAAGAGAAAGAAAAAGAAAGAGGGACAGGTAGACAGTCGCGGAGAGAAAGACTGAGTTATAAATAAGGTAGATCTTGGATTGGCCAGTATAATGTTGTGTCTCACACGAGCTTGCTGCTTTTCTTTTGAGACCATACCACAACCTTTGTCTCTTAAAAACCAAAGGAAAAAGTCAATGCTGTTGGGAATCTAGCCGACTGTGCGCGAATTCAAAAGCAGAAATCATTATTTTAAATTAAAGTGATTGAAATAATAAAGGCTAATTTAGATCAGAAAAATTCCACTTAAATCAAATGAATTTGGTAGATATGCTTTTTTATTCATGCTGTTTTTCACCTTCCTCTACTAATTGCCAAAAGAGAACACTCATTAGTTATAAGAAAGGTTGAAGCCTGTAGGCCCATCTCACTTTGTAATCTAGATTATAAAATATTCGCACAAGCTTTAAACGAGCGCTTACACCTCGTAATACATAATCTATTTGGAGAACATCAAACTTAAGGTATACGAGAACAAAACATTCAGGTGGACTTACACGTAGCAAGATTTTAGATTGACAGTATTCGTTGAACAAGACCAAGTGGCTATAGTTCAGCTCTCGGTGAATTGCTGTCCCTTCAAATATCTTGGCGTTCCTCTGGATCAAACATAATCTAATAATTTATATTTGAATTCGGTCGTAGCCAATATTAAGCGAAAATCATTAGCGTGGAGAGCGCGAGAAATATCAATCTTCGCAAAAGCAGCAGTTGTAAAGTTTTTTTTTTTTTTTTAATCTAAATCAATGTATGTCTTTCACGTATTACATTGTGGCCGCTCAAATATACAAGCCTTTCACAGAATGTTTGCTACCTTTATCTGCAGCTCTTCTTGGGAACGGATAATGCGCGATAACTTCTCCAGACCGTTTGAAACTGGCGGCTTGGGTCTGACACATCTGATCGTCCTGCCATCTCTTTTCCCGACTGTTTTTTTTTTTTTTAGACATATGTCCCATCCTTTTCTGCTTACACTTGTTAAAAGAAAAGTAGCATATCACTTGCTCTTCTTTATCATTTTATGAACTGACTCTACCCCAGACAAACTATAAGGTTTTCGGTAAGATACTAGATGCCTTCATGTTTCTAGAAGTCCGCTTCTCCTTTAAATGTCTATTTGATACTTAAAGGAAAAGATTGAGGTACCACGAAAAAGTCTATCACAGGCCCTTATTGAAAGTTTATTCCCTATTTCGTTATATAGGACACGGTTTAGTAACTGTGAAGGACACGATGTTTTAAAACGTGCAAAGCAAATTTGCATACATCTCGAAGTGCTAAAACATTTTTCTTTAAATTGCACACATTAACGCTTTCAGTGAAAGGGTAGCTCCAAGAACGGTGTTTTTTTTTTTTTTGCTTACTTTACCGTGGTTAGTTGACTGCCGCTTATGCCACTACCAGAAACAATAGAACAGTGCTTCATCTACTGCACAAATGCCGTTCTCTTCTAGGATGTCCTCCAACGAACTCTTAAAGAGTATATAGATATTACCGACCATAGTATTTGTTTTTTACACGTCCCCACCGAAACGCACATTCCATAGGATTTATTCAGGCTGGTAGGCCAACACAGCCTTTCGAGATGCCGAACGATTGACAGGAACTCCGACACACCACGCGCTACTAAATCCATTTTTCTAGAAGATATTTCGAAAGTGAGAAGTGCCTACGAAGCTCAATCACCCATGCCTGAATGGTTGTCCTTTTTCGATGCCTGCTTAATACTACCAAATTATTATTATTCGAAAATAGTCGAGATTGGTGCGTGCTTAGAAATGTAGTTTGTGTATATGACATGTACCGTGAGTGAATATGTGCTCCTGGACTTTGTCCCAGGGAAACAATTCTCTAAACGTTCTACCTCATTTCTATCACTCTGTGTACATTGATCTTTTCACCTTGTAACCTTGGATCCTAAATTATGAGCCCAATATTTCATCAGATAAAGTAAAAAAAAAAGGCCTAGTGGATAGCTTGTCTGGCTCGGAACTAAAGGGTCGTGGGTTTTCCCGTCCCACGGACACCGACGTCGACAATGACGCCGGATTTTCTGTCATACGCGCTCCTCAACGTTATCGCTTTAAAAGTTCGACTGTTTGCAGATACGTTCGAAGCACAGACATATGTGTAAAGCAAAACGTGCTTGAAACAGGCCTGAGCCCTGTCCGCAGATATTTTTGACATCGTGTCTGCAGCAGTCATCAGGACGTTTTTTATAATGTACGAGCGGTGTAACTAAGACGGCTTTAACTGAAGTATTTTTTTTTTCTCAGGCTCTTTGGTGGCGTGATTAAAACTTACTGAAGTTCTTCGTCCCGAACTAATTGGAAACTTTTTTTTTTCTTTTCTTTTTAGGTGACATGTAAATTTAAGGGATTTTTGCCGTGCCCTGAAGAAACACGCGAGGTACAAAAAAAGTGTACCTTATAATTCTTGTGCGTACCACACCCGTTGTGCTAGCGAGTTTCCGGAATAAAAAAATGAAACTAAAAAAAAAAATCTTCTCTTGTCGTGTACAAAATTTGAAAGAAAGAACAAAGAAAAACACATTACGATTACATTGGGGAAGACATATTCTGAGTAAATGTTTTTTGTTATTTGCCTAGAGATTATTTTGGTGACCTTTGCTCGTGTGGTTCCAAAATAACGTATTACAGAATTTTTTTTTTGTTGTTGTCGACGCAGTCATAAGTTATGAACAGCCTCGGATTACTTGTAATCCGTTCGCACTGTTACTTCGCAAAGTTCTAGTCTAACGAGTTCTGACATTTGCTAAAATTACTTTTTTTGTTGTGTTTTTTTGGTTTTGTTTGCGTTTTTAAGTTTAGGTTTGTTCGAGCATGCGCAATAAAACTGTCGAAAATCCATTAGAAACATTTTACAGTGTGTGCGTAGATTTCGCAATGACCGCGCTGTATTTGCATTAAACACGCTTTTTGCCCTCCCCTTCTGTAGAGGACAGGTTACGTAAAGATGCCGAAATATCTTTTTTATATTCTTTGTTGTTATGAAGTATCACAATGGCCACGTGACAGACAAAGCTAAGCATTTGGCTAATAGGCGCCCTGATGACGACATGGCGGCAGGGCAATGCACATCCCCAGTCTCCTCTCGCAGTTGGACATTTTTATAGACGGAAATAAATTCGCCTTAAAAGTTGAAAAAGATATGTCGCTAGTGCGGTATGACTGCTCACATGGGCTCTTTCACCTGCACCATGTGGAATTAGGTAAATAAACGTTGGGTAAATGTAAATTATCAAGTAACAGTTTGGCTCATTTCAGGAAAGCAGTGCCAGCTTTAACAACGTTTGTTTCCTCGTCATTCGCCAAACTTATAAAATTGTCGAAAAATAAACTATCTTATTATATCTGTTAGCTACGTTTAATACTTTAGTTGTAGTTGCTTAGAAATGCGCCCAAAGTAAAATAAAAAACACCAGAAACTACGTTCAAATAGGTATCATAAAATTGGCACTGCTACCGTTCCTTGAACTTCCGCTTGTGATCGCTAGGGTGCCTCGATGTGCTTCTGTTTCGGGTGATGCCACCGTTTGTAGTACCATAGTTTCCTCTGTATTAGTCTAATAAATAATAATAAATAATAAATATTTATTTTCAAGTGCCCAAAAACAACCAACAGGTCTTTTCTTTGGTACACATAATAAATGAGGAATTAAAATAACAGAGACATGGCAGAAATACACAAACGTTACAAACGTTACAAACGTTACAAATTGGCAACAAGTACTTTCATTTTCATCGCGAACACCCGAGAATCGCTAAATATATCCACTTCAGCAATGTTGATGCGGTTAAAAAGCAGTTGGCAGCGTGATAAAGGCGAGAGATCACAGACAGTATTAACGTAAAAAGTACAATGATTTCTAGTGGGTCGGGAGGGAACATGTAAATTAACATCACTTAAAAGCGAGCCACTATCTGATACACCGTTTACTAACTTATGAAAAAAGACTAAGTCACGTTCCGCTCTTCTATCGGACAAGTTTGTCATCGAAACTTTTTTGAGAAAAAATTCATAATCAAAATAGAAGCGACGTTGAGAATATCGATCATGCACAATGCGTATTAACCTCTTCTGTACATTTTCAATGTTCAATGCCTGAGTTTTATTTAACGCATTCCAAGCTACTGAAGCAAATTCAAGTCTAGACCTGACTAGGGCACAAAATAACCGAATCAAGGAAGCCGGGTTATTAAAGTGCTTCGTAATACGAGATATAACACCATGCATTCTTGTTGCACTGCCAACGACAAATGACACGTGGGCAGTAAACGTTAGAACATTATCAAGGTATACGCCAAGGTCTTTTATAACAGAAAGACGTTTGATAGGCATCCCCTCTAAAACATAATCGCAGTCTATTATGGTGTGACGCCTTGAGAAAGATACGACTTTTGTTTTCAATGGATTCAGAGATAAGCTATTCGCTGAACAGCATATAGCAATCTGTGAAACATCATGCTGTAGAGCGTTGCAGTCGATAGAAGAGTGAATATTCATAAAAAGCTTGATGTCATCGGCAAACAACAATATTTGAGCGTTATCAACATATGACGGCAAGTCGTTGATGAATATCAAAAACAACAACGGGCCAAGGATGGAGCCTTGAGGGACACCAGATGTGGAAAAAAAGTGGTCGGAATGACTGTTATCTACACGAACTGTGTTCAGTCGAGATGATAAATAACCACGGAACCAGTTACATAGCTCTGGGCAACAACCATATGACGATAATTTGTGTAACAGCAATTCATGGTTTACTTTATCGAAGGCTTTAGACATGTCAAAAAAGATACAATCAACTTGTCCTCTGTTTGTAACAACAGGGGCAGAGTAATTTAAAAAAGAGCAAAGATTTGTTTCAACCGAACGTCCCTTCAAAAAACCATGCTGACACTCTACAAACTTGTGCCGAAAATAAAAAAGAATCCGGGAATACATAACCCGTTCAAAAACTATAGAAAACCCAGATAACAAAGATATTGGGCGGTAGTTGCTTTTCACAGAGCTGTCACCTTTTTTCAAAACTGGTACAACAACCGCTTTTTTCCAAAGGGAAGGAAAAACACCAGAAATAAGAGAGAGGTTGAAGATGTGCAACAGAATAGGTATGAATAATTCGCTACATCCCTTAATAATAAAGGATGGAATAGAGTCAGCTCCTATAGATAGCTTCGGTTTTAATTTTTTTATTGCTTCCGCAATTTCAACGGCATCTACTCTAATACCAGACAAGAAATCATGGCAGTTGGTTTTTATTTCTTGCGGCTGAGTGCTTTGCTGACAGGTTGAATTACAACTGCTGAAGTAATCAGCAAAAATATTGGCAACTTCTAAAGGTGAAGATACATAGTTAGTGTTGTCATCTGTGCGCAAACAAAGACCTTGGTTTAAGTTGCGCGTGTGTTTCTTGGCATAGCGGCAAAAGTTTTTAGGGCACCGGTTTAGGCTACACTCAACTTGTTCAAGGTGCAAGCGTTTGTCCCTAGCGTACAGCTTTTTAACTAAAGCCCTGTAAATGCTGAACTCAGTATAAAATAGAGACAAACCAGTACGTTTGAAGAGTCTATGAAAATGGTCTTTTTTGCAAAGGTAGATTTTCAACTCTTTGGAGAACCATTCAGGGTGAATTGAAGGCTTGGAAATGCGCAGTGGTACAAATGCATCAATTGCGTTTTTAACTATGGACGAAAACGTCTCGGTCACCAGCTCAACATCATTTATGACAAAAAGTTCACTCCAGTCAAAGTTTTGGAAGTATTTGTACATGTTCAGGTAATCGCCTTTATGATAACAGTACGTAGAGTAGGGATTCGAAACTGGCTTCTTACGAGGAAGAAAGAGCCCAACTGTGAAAGGTGTGTGAAACAGATCCATTTGTACCATTGGACTCAAAGAAGGAGTTACATAGTCAACAGACACGTTAGATAAAACAAGATCTAGGGTATTTCCAGCGGTGTTCTCAGTTGTGTTCAGTTGATTCAACCCACAAAAGTTCATAAACTCCAACAAACATGTGGCCTTATAGCGTGTTATCAGGTTATTGCTCTTTACAAGACCAAGTGTCCAGCCTGGCAGTTCGACGACGGAGTCATAGAGTGCCCGGTAGTAGATCTGGAGCGCGAGGATCTGGTAGCACAGAGCATCAAAGGACCATTTCTGGGGGAACCTGGACGTCAGCGCACAGCTTTTGCAGCGTCGAGGACCCGAAACACACTTGTTCGAACGGGATAAGTGTGTTTCGGCGTCTCGCCGCAGTGGGGCGCCAGTTATGTGGCTCTCCTCTCATTCGTTGTCTGCCGCTCCACCTTTTCCATTTCGGCGGCCGCTTCTCATGGCGACCTGTCAGGCTTTGTCAGTATATGGGAGGTTATGGTAGTACCCGATGCCGACAGCACGCGCTCACAGGGAAAATAAAAAGAAATCGCTGAAAACCAAATGACGCCGTAGCACTGTCAGTGTCACGAGCGCGTGGAGAAACACGCTCTTTGATGCCCTTAAACAAATATTAAAAAATAAGCGTTTGGAACGATGTCATCACCCTAAGCAAAACGCGCATAAACGCCCCTAGTGATCGCTCGAGTGTTTTCTTTGTGTTATTATAGTGACGTCTGACACAGATTTCTCAGCACCTAAAAGAAAAGGGGGAGGGGGGAAGGGGGGGGGGAGAGTTGAAACAACTGTATCACACACTGCTATGAGTGTGATGGTGCACCGCTGCTCGCAGCAGGCGGAGCATAAGCTAGCGCTTTAGAACGCAGGGATCCTAAGTTTTTTATCCCCGCTCACACCGCGCAACCGATCAGAATGAACATCGTAGGGAAGTTCGTTTACGCATCGCTATCACATGTTCCGCGTTAAAATCTCCAGACCAGCTGTTGTACTTCACTGGCCAAATTTTACATCTTACCAGAGAGAAGCCAGACACCCTTTCGGGCAGACTAACTTTCCCGTTGTCTAGACTTCGATACAGCAAAAATACTTACTAGACACCGTAAAATCGAATCTTGTACGATGTATGAAATGGGAACGAAGCACGCTCCGCTCGTTTACAAAAGGTTCGACGGTCGGAGACGGTTTCGCCTCATACCATGACGCTAGATATCGACGCTCTCTTCCGCCGGTCATTAATCTACCCACAGGCGAGAGAAAGTCTCTTTGCATTTCCTGTAGTCAATGGCACATGGTTTCCCGAAGATTGTTCTTGCGTGTTATTGTTCCCATGCCGTTTCTTTCCAAACCAGCAATCACGACAAGAAGACAAGCTTCCTTAATGTACCAATTTACCTTCATATTTCTGATTTCACAGCTTTATTTTTAACCTGCCTTTCTCATTTTGAAATCACCTCTCGTGGTTTTTCGTTGTCGTCTTTTCTGTTTTTGTTACGGTAGATGTTTATTTTTTTTTTACCATATGCATTACGTCTTCGTTTCTCTTTTTTAGTACTTCTGTAGTTGCGCTAGATTGCAGTATTGATCTTGTTTGCCTGCTTCGGGGGCTGCACGCAGGGGAACGCACGCGAGAAACTGCTGACTACACAAATTTGAAGAGGTGGTGTTGGGCGGTCTCGGCTTCGCTCGAGCCTTCACAACCGCTTTTTGCGAGCACAACACGGCTTTGTTGCTAGGGATGGCAGAAGAAACATTAGAGATAACACAATGACGGTTCTTTATGCGAAGCGCTCCAAATTGAAGTTTCCGCTACTGACCTTTTGTGGTTTTCATCGAGATTCAGGGCCGAAGAAATTGGCGGCGAAGACGAGCACGCAATCGTGCGTGAGCGTAGCGTCTTCGGAGTGTGCACGCTGAAGAAAATACGCCTCAAAGGCGTTTAGAGATCGGGCGCTTTATTAGTCACGCGAACTGCCGTTTTACGCTACATCAGCACTGCGAAATATATCGTGCCGCAGTCGTCATCAAATGCGCGTGAAGCGTAATTGTGTATTTTTTATGAACTGCTTATTGACAACCGCTTTGCGAATCATCATCATCATCATTACACTGCTACCGCTAGTGCTATTGCTACTGCTACTACTACTACCACTACTACCACTACTAATAATAATGATATTAATAATTGTAATCCCCGTCATCGCTATCATCTGTTGTGTGCTCATGAACAGCTAAAATTTCCCGTTTCATGATGCACACATAAAAAAATAACTACAAATTTCGTGATCTCGTTGCCCGCTCAATTATGTCGTCATAGAATATTTTATGCAGGTCATAAAACTATAGAGAAGATTGTGATATTAACAACAATTAACAGCATAATGTCTCCTTTATTAAGGAAAGAAAAGTAGTCATAATACTCGATAACAAACAAGTCCCTACTGAAAAAAACATTTGGTGCCTGTATGAAAGTAAACGGGTTCATACCGTTAACAGTTTAGCCATACCGACCACCAGTTTGTCAAAGGGGTCGCCCGTATGGCTCAAAGGGGTCCCCCGTATGAGCGATAACGGTCACCTATTTGGGCAAACAGGTCACTTCTTTGGCAAACGGGTCAGTTGTCTGGGCAAATGGGTCACTCGTTTGGGCAAAGTTGTCGCACGTTTGCTCAAACCGGTGGCCATGTTGCACAAACGGGTAACCGGTGACCGGCAAGCTGTACCGGTTTATTCAAACGGCTCTCCGGAGCCCGTTTAATACTGAACGTACAGGTCGGGGTAATGGGCACGCCAGTTTCAGCAGTGGCAGCCTGTTTCGGGAAAGCCGGGAGCGCCGGTTCATCGATTTACAATCGTCCGCGTAATGCAAGGAATTATATTTATATTTTGATTGAGCTGATGTTCGCTTATACTGCAACAACAATAAACATTTTTTTTTTACATAAACATGCGACGTTGCCGAGCGATATTTTTGACAGATTTTTAAAACTTTGGCGTTCTTTGTTGCTTCAATTTACTGATTCAGCTCGAATCTCTCTCGCAGAGGACGCGACCGCGTGAAAGAATATACTTCTTGATTCCGTTTCGCCTCAATTGACCTTTTTCAGAGATCTCTGGGCGCATGCGCCAACTCCGAGAGAGGGGAGGAAAGGGAAAGGCGCCATTTTTGGGGGCTCTCTCGTCCGCTCAGTCGCTCAGACAGTGCTGGTTCGGCTTGACGCCGTCCGCTATTCTCGCAGCTTGGCTTCATAGTCGTCATGCCTCACAACTGCGCAGATGTTAAGTTGCCCAAATAGCAGCAAAAATTGGTTAAAATTCAAGATTTTAGAGTTCCAGCAACCTTTTCCGGATGGTGCACGAAAGCACCCGATGTCACACACAACGCCCTTTTTGCCCCGCTTTCAAAAGCCCCCCTTTCAGAAGCCTATGACGCGAATCCCCCGTGTCAGGTGGCCGGGTGCTCAACGTGACGGCGGCGACATTCCGCTTTTAAGTAAATGCAGTAAGTGTGCACGAGAGGCTGCGTAACGGAATCATGCCGTACCCGGTACTCAAGTAAATATTTACTGGATAGAACTTTCCGTTCTTCAGGCGTGCGCTATACACAATCCCGTGCCCCCCCCCCCCCCCCCTCCTCCCCCCCTCGAATATAACAGTTACAGGCAAAACATTTAAAGCGTGCGAAATAGATTCAATCCTTACGGCGACAGAACCCTGACGGAACGCCTTGGCAACTAACCGAGAACTCCCCCTTTGCAGGCCCCACTTCGCTGGAGGCTCGTAGATGTGCTGAATACAGAAAAATTGTTTCTAACAAACAGTTCCTTACTTTTCGACGGTGCAGGCGAGCCTTCGTGATATCAAGACCGCCCGGATCTCACCCCGCCCTTGTTTGTGCCCCGTGCGCTCGCGCGGTACGCGGGACGGCGAAGTGACGGAACGCAATAAGCTTGAATAACTTAGGCGCTCAAGGAAAACAAAATCAGCTGTTTATGGTCTCCGAGCCTCAAAAACGGAGCTCATAATCTTCGCACAAGGTGGATAGGCGGGTTGGGATCGAAACTGGTCACAATTACCTTCATTACATAACACTCTGCCTTGAAAGCCGACCCCTTTTCCAGTTGCTCGCACGACGCGAAACTGAAGTGACGATTGAGTGACTCCAAGTCGACGGAGCCGATGCGGCGTCGGCGGTCTATTCATCTCTGAAGGTATAAAGGCGAATTATGTGGTCTGTATAGTAGACAGTGGCTTTTGTTTATCCTCCAGGGTCGTCCTCAGCCATTTCGAAGAATAGATGCACGCGAAGCGACGACAGAAATACACGTTCAGAACTGCGAAAGGCAAAAAAAACGCCACCGGAAAGCACACGTGAACACACGGATGGCTCTGACACGGGCCGGGGGACACGCCAGGCGCTGGCGCGGACGACGGGGCGACGGAATGGGAGCCCCCAAAACTGTTTCGAGCGATTCCCGCGAGGGCGCGCCGCGATCGTCACCAAACTCTGAAAAAGGTCAATTCAAGACTCAGCGAAGGTAACGCGCGAACACGTGGCTGTACGAACATCGAGCATTGCGAGAGCAGGCCCGCTGTTGCTGCAGTCAAATTACGATCTCGCGCTGGGTGCTTTCGCTCGGGCGCAAGCCGAACTTCAGGCCGGCGCGCGCCATTTCCAGGTTTTGAGCGTGCTAAAAGAATTCGCCTGCTTTCCGAGGCTGCAAACGCGGCATAGTAAACGTTCTGTTGCAATTCGAAGAGAGGAGGAAAGCGCGTGTACAGCGGTATACAGCGGTTGGTGCACCCTCTCCACTAGCATTAACAGCCAAAAAAAAAAAAAAACTAACCGCAAGTTTCTTTTTTTTTTATTATTGAAGGGTGGGATGCGTCCCGGTGTCCTTCGCCTTGACCTCGCCCCCTTCCTCCCCTCTGGTCAGCTCTGTCACGTGACCCGCAGCAGCGCGCCAGCTACACACTGATAACCATCGAGATCCGGAACGGCGCGCCCAGCAGCCGCTTTTTTCTTTGTCTGCTTGTTCTCAGTTGCAGTTTGAACTTCGCTCGTCCCACCTGCTTCGATCTGTCGTCTAACCCTGCGGTCTTATTAGGATGTCTCCGACAACTTATTGGATGTGCACCAAAGCTATCAGTGCTCGAAAAGTCCTACGCGTATATCGGCAACAAGCGACTCTTCAAAGAAGTCAGGAATTCTTGCGGGTTGGTTGTGTTCCGCAAATGACAGCTTGTGCGCCGCATCGTGTTGAAACTTCAAGGAGCCTTCTTTCTCGTTTTTGTGTTTGTGTGGTTGTCCTGCTTTGACCGTGTCGACTTATATTTTGGATTACATCTTTCAAGTCAGCTATTATTATGGTGAGTGCACTGCACCCTGCTTGTTGGCAACGATTGACCGTTCTTTTACTCGTACTCTTCCAGATTATCTAGAGAATTATGCAGCGTTTAATGTCGCGGCAGCCGGGAAAATAATTTTTCCCAAAGTCTGCCATATAGTCTGAAATTACCTCGGCAATATAAGAGTGCATCTTAACATTTCACAGAACGCTTGCACGTTTGTACTTGTCTACAAAATAAGTTGTAATAAACTTCTAGGCGAATTGAAAACGATCTTTTGTGTCTGTTTTTCTGCTCATTTGCAAGCACGTGTGCGAGCACGATTTTTTCCACGTGTTTCCTCCATGTTAGAAATAGGTCTATGAGTTTCGGGACGTCTTAAATAAGTTTCAGATAACCAACCTTCCAGACGATACCTATTTAGGGCTAGCGAATAAATTGCTTATCCGAATGGCGAATTCAAATATGTGGTCACGTACCTGGTCGAACATGCACCCGTATCAAACGGGCACCCGTATCAAACGGGCACCCGTATCAAACGGGCACCCGTATCAAACGGGCACCCGTATCAAACGGGTACCTGTATCAAACGTGATTATGGGATACGGGTACCCGTTTGAAACGGTACCCGTATCGAACGGGTACCGTTTCAAACGGGTACCCGTATCCCATAATCACGTTTGATCCAAACGCATCGACAGGTTTGCCACCCATTTGATTCAAACGGGCGACCAGTTTCCCACCCGTTTGAATTTCAAATGTTTTTTTTTTCAGTAGGGGTGACGCAGGGGAATGCAAAGCAACTCACATATAGAACGTGCATTAAGCTAAGATGCTGGACCTATTGTGAACGCATCGTAAGAACGTTCCCACGTTACCATTTGTCGCAGCATTTTGGATTCCTGTTGTTCAGATTGGAGCACGCGCGCAAAAAGCGTCTACGGACTCGTTCGCTTGGCCTCTAATCCAGATCGTTCATAAATCGTTCCGAACCTACTAATAAGTTTGCTGTTCCATACGCTGAAACAAACAAAAAATTGTACCGCCGTGTGGAATCCTCTGAACTAACTTCGACTGTATAAACAGCATAGGCGCCGATAATCCAAGAATAAACGCCGAAAGTGCAGAGTTCCGAGCCTCTTAATATTGCTTACCAGCTATGATTACGGCGTTCGCCGCAAAAAGCACCGATTATGGAATCACAAAACAAACACTTCTTTAACTGCGAGTTCCCACAGTTAACACCAATAAAAAAAGAAAAAAAAAGAGAACGGGTTGAAAAGTTTATTTCTGTTTAACAAATGGGAATTTTAGTTTCGTAAGTGAAATTGATTTAGTAAGGCCGGTGCTTCCTCCGGATGCCTTCCGGGTCTTTCGCCCCGCTATTGAACCCATCGAATGTATATAATAAAAGCAAAAGTATCCCCTTAAGATATTTACGGGAAAAGTAATTTCGAAAGTTCCGTTGTGTTATAAATTAGTTCTTCGTTCGTTGCTGTTTTTTTTTTTAATAGTCTTGAAGCGATTTCAAGACTAGTGTTTCACGACGAACGGCTGTTGCGATGGGTCGTTTAAGAATGTCTCATGGGTACGGGAATCTGCTGTTGCCTGTTTTTAGGCAGGTGGACGCTACGATTATCCAGAGGGCCAATTCCTCACAGAACGATAATTCGATAAATAATCGAATGAATGTTGTAGTTCTGGGACTCCGTTAAGTGGCTTCTGTTGTTTCGGCCTTTGCAACGAAATTAGGCCGCGCAGCACGAGGGCCAACCTGGCACCTCCAACGGGGATCGCGTAGTAGCGACTGCACGAATCCGCCTAAAAACAAATTCCTTATGTGACAAAACCGATAAATGTAGAAATGGGAGTCTTTATTATACGGGTGTTACACTCCGCGGGATACCGAGCTGCAGTATTTTAACAAACCCGTAACAGAACCTGCTCCAGGTGTTCCGGAAGAGAGGTTTAGGGCCAACTTCAGGGAACGTTCAGGTTTCTCCAAGCGAACAGGTGCTTTTATTTTGCCTTTCTTTTTTATACGAGCATACTGATAAAAGGAAACAGTCTGCCCAAGAATTATGTAATGGCTTGGGGAACTCCATTTCCTTATTCCCCGGCAGAAATTGTAAGCCATAAATTGCCTGCCAGAAATTACCCGCCAGAATTGCCCGCCTGCACTTGCCCGCTAGAAATTACCCACCAGATATTGGCCGCCAGTAATTGCTCGCGAAAAATTTTTCACCAAATATTTCCCGCCAGCAATTGCCAGTCAAGCATTACCCGCTAGAAAACGACCATCGGAAACATCTCGCCACTAAGCAACACAAGGGGCCCTACTCTGGACATTTGGCGAAAGAGTCGGCAAGAAATCCGGCGGCCGTGATCGGAGGCGCCTTCAGGAGGCACTGGTTAAGTCATGCCCACACCGTATGCCGACCAGGTTTGCTGATCAGACTACTAGGCTTCAGAAGACTGGAGTGCCAATGTATTTTTTGTTTCTGTGCCTTTGAAGTTGCGCTTAAGTAGAGAGTTGTTGAAGTCTTTGTGCTTAAGTAGAGAGTTGTAGGGTGAATTGTCGTGTATAGGGAACGGACCACAGTGTAATTAATGTACGTGTCGTGCGCTGTCGGAGTAGTTTACAACATCAAATTGTCCTGTGGCAATGTTTGCAGCGGACAGACCGGCAAATGTGTGAATGAGAAGTTAAGAGGGCATGCTCTATCGGTTAGATCATCGCGAGTAGGGAACTTGACAGTACAGTGTGATAGGTGCGGTTGCAAACCCATTATTGATAAAACGAGTATCTTGGGACGACACAGGCAACAGATACTAGAGAAATTTTAAAGGCCTTTCATATAGAGAAACAAAAAGGTAGGTGCGTCAGTTCGCCTTCTATCGCATTATTGAACAAAGAGGTGGCATTCTTGAGCAGGTTTGATACTTGGGGGGGGGGGGGGGGGCAGTGACTTGATGGTTTTGATGATCCGTGATGCTTGTCGATTTGTGTTTTCTTTCAATAAATCAGTTCAGAGTCAGCGCTCTGTTTGCACACTTCGTCTTCTTGACCCCCGTTTTTTTTTTGGCGCTGTTTTACTTTTTGTTAGCCGCGCTATACCTTGGCGCCGGCCAATCAGGGCCGCCGAATTTCTCGCCCGACCTTTTTTCTCCAAGTGCACAGACTAGAGCCCCAGTGTGCATTGCTAGAATCATCTGGAACCCAACTGCCGTGTTTCTCCTTTGAAGTTAGCGTCCCCGCGGATGAACTTTTTTAGTGGGAAAGCACGCTTCAGGGACAAAACGTCAGGTGCCAAATTTGTTTGCGGTTCCGGATAGAGAAAAGTCCTGTGTTCTTAAGCCGCAGTTACATTCCCCACACGTCATACAAAGGACACGGAGTTTTCTCTGCAGGCATGATGACAGAATTATTTGCGGACACAACTCAAGCATTTGCCCATGCATGTTTGGTGCATGCATAACTATGCTTCGACCCTGTCTGTAGACAGTACCTGTATGACCAATATGTAAGGACTTTCATGCAACGAAGAAAATTCCTTAGACGGACTCAGCAGGTTGTCTTTTTTTAATGATTATTGGCTGTGTGATCGCGGTTTTAAAATGACTGTATTGGGTCTCCGCTTCAAAGGGTCGATCCATCCCCTCTGCCGTACAATCGCTGACTTGCTCTGTTCTAACGTGCCGCGTGTTTCCTCGTTTTTCCGTTCCACTCTCCTTTACCCTTTTCCCATTTCTTCCTTCCTACGCGGCAAATTAAACGCTTTCTGTTCCAATTAATCACTTTGTTTTGGTAATCTTCAATCTTTCCTTTAGTTTTTCTTGGAAGGATTCTCTATTCCTTTCTGTACTTTTCTCTTCGTACATTTTTCTCGCCTTTTTTAGTCATGGTAGTGATCCAAGGCTGAAGCCCCTCGCGCCCCTTGGAGACTCTCTCGCTTCATTCACTCTTTATTCCTGCCACTGCCAGGTGTCCTTTTGAGCACGTCTCACGTATCTATACTTTCAGCAAACTTTCATGAGTTTCAAAACTTTTAACGAGAAGATGACTCTCCGGTGTCATTCACTTTGGCGTTTGCTTATTTTCATTATTTTCCTGGTCGCCTGGAACTTTCCCTCTCACAATTAACAGCATAACGGGATTTTCAGGTCGAAAAAATGAAAAAGCCTTTTGTGTTATTAAGTTTTAATACATTTCGTTTTACTACAGAAGCTTGAGGTATAAAAGAGTCTTCAATTAGTCGCTTCTCAGCACGACATCTCGAGTAAATAAAGAAACCCGTAAGGAGTCGCTTAAGTTATTTATTATGTTTTACTTCTATGCAGTGACGAGGCTTTCCTACAAAAGTAATAAGATGAAGTAGTTGATCAAGCGCATTATAGCCCTGTCAGACTGGCTAATTTAATGCACTTTGAGAGAAGCCACTTCAGCTCGCCGAATGTGACTTCAATCAAGTGTCTCGGTGCCACACGAAGAAAATCAGTGTCACAAGGAAGCACATTAGTGTTCCTTAGCCATCTGACAGGAAAAGCATGGTAGAAAACCACTGCCGAACATCGAATTGACCGGGGTGTTTATTATTGAAAAAAAAAAGTAGGTTTAAACTGCGTTAAGATTATTTTACGTGGTATTGTGTGATATGGTTCATACCGGTTATATATATATATATATATATATATATATATATATGTGTGTTTTCTCAATAGTGTGGAAATACTTTTTAATATTCTCTTAGAAAGAATATTACTTATGAGAATGAAGAAGAGGCGTGATGTTAGGAAAACATTAGAAGGCGAGATTAACCTTTGCCGCGTTGCGCCGCCCAGGTCAAATCTTAAGAAGTGGAAATTTAGCATTCAGTGGGGGGGGATCGTGAAAGTAATAAAGATGTTCTTGCAAAAGCTGCATAACTAATTTTTGGACTCGTGAAATGTGTATAACGTAGGGTACGTTATACACATTTCACACATTTTTAATTACTGTAAGAGTTACAGTCATTAAAACCAGTGGTTCTTGTTGATAGAAGCGAAAGAATTATCCGCCAACTGTAAGGTTCCTTAGGATAACCGGAAATTACATGCACTGTTAGCAAGTCCCATGTATTTGGTGAATATTTGGGGTGAAAAGCACGCTATTTACACAAATAAGGATAAATTTACAAGTTGAGTAATGGGCAATTCGTTCAGAAATCAGGCGAGGCTGTAAAAAACGTGTTTTGGTTCGGTCATACACGCATAACCGTGTAGCCGACCTTGAAAACAGGCATCACGGGCCCCGGCGACGACCGCAGCATTGCCGGCTATTGAAGCACCGGAATGCTTGGGGACACACCTAGAAAGGACCGTGGAGACAAATGCCGCGGAAAGAAACATGTCTCGGAGACAGATCTGCACCAAAAGCAATTGCGCCATGTCGCAGGACGCGGGCGAAGCCAGCGCTACTGTACCCGCGCTGGCCCGCGCTCCTGAGGCGCTGCCATTGATTCTGGTCGATGGCAATGCGGCTTCCCTTATGTCGCCTATGTTTGAATTTTTTTTAGGGGTCTTAATAATAGTTTCTTACGCACCACAAATAAAATTATGGGTATAATTATTCGCTCTAAACAGTTAAAATGAATATAAAAAGCGTGTCCTCGATTTTAACACGTAACATTGCAGTTGGTTTCGTTTCGGCTTCAACCCTTGAACTGCAAGCGAAACGGCCGTGTAACACCAGGGGGAAAGGGGGGGGGGAGGTGCCGCCGCTTCCCATGCACCCTCCTCAGAATTTACGGCACTCCGTGGTGGCCGCCATATTAAACCTTTATACCAGTGTTGCTGCATCTGTACGTCATCTTTAAGTTAGAGCTGAAAAAAAAAAAAACTGGCCACGGCGCCACGCCGATGTACGCTGGAAGCTAGAGACGGTTTGCTTTCGTTGTTTTTGTTTGGTCCGAGAAAATCTGGCAACAGCGAATGTTTAGCATGGCGCCGCTATTGTTTTGGTTTGACGGGATGTGAGAAGCTCCGCGATTTGGAGCACATGTAGTAAAGACGTGACCGGAGAGGTGCCCCTGTCATGTTCCCAAAAGACGGAAAGTATCATTCGTAATCGTCGTGTGTGCTTTGAAGGCGAAGATAGTCACAGGGTCCTCGAGTGCGCAACCACAAGCCAAGGTTCACGACAGCGCTGCGTTGACTTCGGCGATCTCGTTCTGTTTGGTGCGACACGGCGATGCGACAAAGAGCTGAAACGTTCGTGGTGTGTGGTGCGGTGCTTGGAGGTAGAAACCCACACTCACACGGAACGCAAATTGGTTTTTGTAGGGTTGACGTTCAACGGGTTCAGTCCCATCGTCGTCAGCTGATCCGCTCCAGCTGTTCCGGGAGGACGCAGCGAGCGTTTTAAACGTAAATCTTCCTTCGTTCCGTTCCAAAATGTGGAAGATTCTCGACGCATACCGTGAGTAAAAAGCTGCGGGCGTTTCCAACAAAATTAGGTCGTTTTAATTGAACGATAGACTCCGGATTGTTGTCCTAAATCTGCCGTTTTTAGGCTTCGTGTTGTTGGACTGCGTTTGCACCGCGACGTGTTTGCACAGCGACGCATACCACTCGAGTAGATGATTCGGTCCTGCAAACGACCGGTTATGCAGAATTTCAGACAAACTTAAGTCACCGCCGATATTTTTCTGTAAATCTCGTATGATTTTGTTGCACTCATCATGCGGTGTGAATAAATTAGGGCAAGACTTCCTGCCTGCCCACAGATACATGAACTGAGTCCATTTTTTTATGTAGTGAACGTAGTGCTTTTTCTCTATTTCGGGAAGAGGCGTTGGTGCGTTTATTGTGATACAATGACTTGAGAGTTGAGAAATTAGGGAGAGCGAGTAAGCATTCCCACCTTTGTCTCTTTTCTCTCTGGCACTGCCACTAGTTTCAAGTTTCAGTTTCAGTAGACATACCTACTAGCAGCCAGCAGGTACAAGCTGCTCTAAAGCAGGTAAACGACTGGGAAGTCAGGACGGTGCGAACTGCGTGTTTCGCGCTTTTCGTAAGGTGATTGGGTAAGTGCTTTTGCGAGGTACGCGCAATATGCAAACGATTTTGTTATGCCCGTCGTTTGCGTCTCTTCAGCAAAACGAATAAGATGATCTACAAAGGCGCAATCACAAGCCAAGATTTACGATAACAGTGCGTTTGCTTCGGTGGTCCATGTAGTTGTATTTTACCCTGCTCTCTGCACCACCGTGTCATGACGAAGAGCTGTAATGGTCAAGGTTTGTGCTGGCCTACCGGTTGACAGAAACCCACATCGCCCGCGTCGGCACCGAGTGCACTTGGGCTGTTGATGCTTAAGCCTTTCATCCGCGGCTTGTCGCCAGCTGATCCTGCTACTCGACGGTGAGGAAGCGGCGAGAGTGACTTCTGAAGTAAATGTAGATCCTCGTTCATCCAGTTATTCGGTGTCAAAGTTTGGAGTTCTGCCTTGCGTACTCCAAAATGACGGAAGCAATAAGTTTCAACAGGTCGAGTACGTCACCGGAGATGCAGGCTAGACGGTGCACACTGTTTAAACGCTTGCCGTATCCTCGAGTGGTACCAGGAAAACGACGTCAACAGAGAAGGAGCTCGAGATTCAGCATAATGCAGTGCAACAGGCCCGTGAATCTTCAAAGTTCGGGGGGGGTGGCGGTGTAAGAAAAATGCATCAGCGCCACACCACTGATTACGAATAACACCGGTCACAAACTCCCAAGCCCCACCGCTCCACTCGACACCGACACGACATACGGCAACAAACTGCATCACAACGCCCCAAAAGTGAGTGCGTCTGTCTCCCGTACGCGTATCTGCAACTAGCGGAAGTGAAGTGTTGGGCGTTTGTCCTTCACAAATATATAAAAAAATGCTTTGCGCAAGGATCGTTTCCATTTAATATTAAATACATAATGATAAAATCCCAATAATTTCCTTTTCTATCTGATTTAAGCTAGTCGGACTGCTCATAACACTGGTCAAGGCAAGAAAATAACAAGATTTCGAACTTTTTCATGACCGGTTCAAGGTTTATTGCTAATACATCGTTATTTTTCGCAACGGACTAACATTATAGATTTTGCCTCCATACTTTTTAAATGCAAAGAGTTCTTACATACTGCTGTCCATTGCGCCGTGTTTTGTGTCTTCTTCTATAAATCTGTAACGGTCAACAACCAAAGAGCTCACCCACACATGTGTCACAGGTTCGTTGATATTCTCTGCTTAAACACAAGGACTGACGACCAGGCGATAGGTCCACGCCTCGGTGGAGTCTTGCCAATGAAGGGGAGACCACAGTTTTGCAACGAAACGAATTTTAATACTACAAACAAAACAAACAAACACAAAAAAAGGTTAACAGTGTCGAGCTGCATAAATAACAGCACTCGAACGCACTTCACCCGGCCGGTGCACGGGCGGCGAAGATAAAATCACTTAACACACAACAAATTAGGCAAAACCCAAAGTCTACAGCTTAGTACAATGCATTAACCACCTCTTACGCGGGAGCTTCCCCGAACATAAAAAAAAATAACAACTTCGGAGCTTAAATGTTATCAAAGAATAAATCGGACACCCGTGAGAATAAAAACCAACTACGGAAATACTGCTACCTAATTACTATAAAGGAAAATGCGAGTGGAGGGGAAATCTCGTCTCACAGAGTCCGGGAGGGACGGTCTTGCGAGGCGCTGTCCGAAGGGGGAAGGAATGGTCCCGGTGGTACCACGGTGGGTTGAGCGGCTTGAAGTGGCCACACAATCACACACACACACTTCGTCGTCGAAGTCTTCCCCAGTCCGGACCTGGCCCGCTACCGTTGAGCTCCACGGATTCGACGCTTCAATTCCCTGTCTGTTCCTTCCAAGTTTCCCGCTCACACTGCCCGCTTTTGCCCCAAAGAGTCCCCCTCAACGAGCCCTCGCGTTCCAGCACGCAGGCGTGTAAAAAACAAAACAAAAAGAAACCAAACCCCAGGACGCTGGCCCGCATCGTCGCTTCATCCTCCCCCAAAGACAACATCGCTTCGTTTTCGTGGAAGCTGGGTCCCAGCTCCCACACCCCGCGAATTTCTTGGAAGGACGCGTCCAGCCCGGGAGAATGGATAACGTAACACAGCCGGATTTTGTGACATGAATAATGTCACTTAGCCGGATTTTGTGACAACATGTCAAGCTTATATGCGCCGCGGGGAAAAAAAAAGCATGCCTAGTAGGAAGTGTCGGGCGCGGTGTCGTTTTAGTGTATGCGTATATGTCTATGTTGGTGCTGTGTAACATGTGGTGCTCGTGTTGTCTGCGATGTATGTAGGGTTGCTGTCTACTCGTGATCGTTCGCAGCGTAAAAACAGATTCGTTTTTCTTTTTTATAGGCTGCTAGAAGTCACATTAGGTGGCGCAAGTTACCGCCCGATTCTAAATATTTTGCTTGAGTTATTTATCTAAGTAAGTTCGGCGTTCGTGTGCTTATCTAGCAGTTGCGTTGCAGCTACCCAACGTCGCTACGCCTAGGTGGCGCAAGTCTTCGCCCGATTCTAATATTTTGCTTGCTCGAGTCATTTATCTATTCTCTGAGAAGTTCGGCATTGGTTCTTGTCTAGCCGTCCCGTCGTAGCTAAAATCCTATCCAGTGACTTTAGTCGTAGCTACCGACGCACGCCGCGGCGCACGTAGATACGTCCGCCGCTTGGAGACTGTTTACTATGTATAAAAGACATCGAACGAGATCTAGCGTGTTATGCGTGTCTCACTTCGGCGGAAAGGCACGCGGCTTGCTGGGCTCGCCTCTCGCCTATTCTTGTCTAATGGCCGCCATGTTTCATGAAAAACATGCTCAGCCGTGTTTCACTGAAGGCAAACACGGTTTATCGTGTTAAAGTTTAAACGGCACCTCATGTGTAGACGAATAACACACATGGCTGCGTGTAAAACGAACACGTTTTAACGTGTCCTTTATGGGACAACGGTTTACACGTCTGGGCGTGTTATTTTTGCTAACAGTGTAGCACTTCACCCTTGCCTATTAGGAAGGGCAACGCGGTGAGCTTCGCCCGAGAAATAAACTTGAGCGACGAAAGAGCGGCCGTTTAGTTAACGCGATTCTGGCGCTGTTCCAACACGAGCTATGAAATAAAGATGATCTGAGACAATCAGCCATTCTAATAATTAGAATAGCCTAATTAACATTATTTTTTGGAACGCTATTGTTATGGGCAACTAATTTGTTCGCAAACCCACTGGGAAAACTTCATCACAAAACATTGGCGATTAATTGTGACATCGCAGTTTTATGCCTGATACCTTATCACTTGTTCGCATTGAATTTCTTTTTCAACTGGGTAGAAATGCGAATGCTGAAGAAATGCGAATTAGCAGTATTATTGAAGATTTGAAGTGCGTAATACATAAATGCATCTGTTGCGGTGCTTTGTTTTTGATTTCTTTAACCTTGTCTTGTTTTTGCTTCAGTGAACAACGTTTTAACCAAATTAATTATTAGAGTTAGGTTTTTTTTTTATTTTTAAACTGGACCTTCTGGTAGACATATACGTACCTGGTTAGTTATTATTATATAGAAGAAACGAAAACGCCTAACTTTCTGGAATTCGAACATCCAACGTTTCAAGGTTTTCATTTAGCTTGCTGCAAAAATATTTAGCGGTACTTCACTTCGTGTGCGGCTAAGACATATTTACTTGTTAATGCAATTAATGCAAAAATGCAGTGAGCTGGACAAAAACAACGATAGTAATCCCTATCGAACCAGGGACCTCCCCACTTCCAGTGGAGGGGTCCCTGGGTCGATACCAAGAAAAGGCGGATTTTTTTCAGTCGCGCACCTGCAGTCACCTAGCTGTGTTTGGAGATTTATGTTTATCCTTTTTGCCTCTTGTTCCCCTTCTCTAGTGATTATTACCGCATATTTCCTCTCGCTAGCTTATGGTTTATCGATTATGTGTGGCGTAAAATTTATTATTCCGAAATCGGCATCGCAACAAATAAACAAGAGAACCCTCTCCTATTTTGTGCTAAGGACAAAGCCAGGTTGCGAAACAATGCACAATCTTTAGTCATGTTCACGTTTTTACGTTATGTATTTGCCAGTTAGTGCTCGACGTATCACTGCTTAAGATAGGTAGTTACCGTTTTATATTTCATCCGTCCTGGTTTTCTACAAAGCTTTTTTTTCGCCACTTCCATGCAAATTACAGTCGACAACTTTGAGTAGGGCACCAGGTGAATTATTTTTATTCCCCATCAATAATGAACGAATAAACTATGCAGCACATAAAGTCAGAGCTCTCGAAGAATCGACACTATTTTATTTTAATCGAAGTTTTATTTTCCACACGTACATCGAGGCCTATGTCGCCAATTGTTAATTCTGGTTAGCTTTACATATCGACATCGGCATCATAGTTCTAGGTGGGCGTAAAGGCATTATACCGTTTTGGACATTTCGCACCACTTATGTAATGGCATCACCAAAGCGGTGGAAATTGTCTTACCCTCATGTTTCAGGAAATCTGCCCGAAATGAGCAACAGCGGCTTGCCACGGTGATCAAAACAGTGCTAAATGCTCCCAACATACTTTGAAAAAAAAAATATATATCGTCCCTAAAGTTTAGATTCGGAACAGGTGTCGAAATACGCACACCCAAAATGCCGTTTCACAGTCAACGCTGCGACCGCTCCTACCCTCAAGCTTCGCCTTTTCTTTTTTGTTTTTTTCTGCTACTACAAGTAAATTACCGATGTCTTGTTTTCAGAACATTTGACTAAGCTTGAAATGGTGATAACAATTGAAGATTCACTCACGCAACTATATCTAAATAGTTTTTTTTTTTTTGGTACGATACGTTGAGGGATGACTGCGAGGTATCAGGACATCCGTGAAGGGGGGGGGGGGGGGAGAGAGAGAGAGAGAGCTTTGCGCGGCGAGTGCGAGACTACTTGTTTTAATCGGCTGACACGCTTCATGTGATGTGCTGAAATTCTGGTAGCTTTTAGGCGCACTTCCAGCCACTAATTAAAACATGTTTCATAGTAAACAGGCTTCAACCGCCTTACTGCTAAAAATTAATGTTGCCAAATATGTAAAGTTTTTTTTTGTTTTTTTTTGTGAAATTGCAGGAAACAGATTTCCGTCCTCCAGAAATGCCAAAAAGTACGGGACAGAGAAAAAAAACAATGAGACAATAGCGCCACCTTTATGAAAATGAAGTTAATCATCATCATCATCATCATATTGCCCGAGTTTCCTAGCACCGTACCTCAGGTTCATAAATACGAAAGTTTAAAAGCCTGACCACTGATAATGCGGAGAACAAGTTCATCTGCTTTTTTGAGCAGGGGTATCAGTGGCGTCATACCGTCGAGCTCTAATTGACTCCGGATGGAAGGATAGTGGGTACACCTCGGTGCTAGCTGCCTCGAGGTCTAGCCACTATCCTTCCAATCGTGGCCTATCGGAGCTCGGCGTTTTGACGTCACTGCAACCCCCTGCTCAAGAAGCAGGCGAACTTGCGCTCCGCATAGAGTCTTTCCGAAAGTGAGCGCCATCTATAGCAGCCGCTACGTCAGGTATCCGAGTACGCCATTATTTTTGGGGGGCACGCGCTCTGAGCTCAGAGCGCGTGCCGTATACCGGCCACGAGGGCTGCGTCAGAGTTCGGTGTGAACTCGGCAAAGCTCGTGTCGAAAACTTGCGCTGCGTCAGCGTTGGGTGAGGACTCGGGTTCAATCACGCACTTTGTGTCCAAAAAATGGAGACGGCCAATGTTGCTTAATGAAATTTTGAAGCGGTTCTACAGCGCCCGGTTTGCACTGAGCACTTAAATGGCGGCGCCCAGTAGACAATCAGAGATTGGAGTGCCGATACCTTAAGCGTGGCTTATTGTATGGCTCAAGTCGTATCTTAACGCAAAGCAGTGTGAGGCTGCTCAAGCGAAGTGAAAACCACGCTAGCCTTGACAGCGTGGTACAAAAAATTGACGCTGGGTATAGTTTCCATTAAGACGTACAAGGTCTTAATATGTTCACAATCTTTTTGTTTTCTTTGAAACACCTAGTGGGAATGACATGAAATGCGATAGTCAGGCAGAGAGTTTCGACAGAGCATCATTGTTCTCAATTTAGTTTTCAGGGAAAAACTATACGTTCTAGTCCGGTACAACTGGCGCTTTTCGCAACCTATTTGCGTTATGGTTTGTCTTCGCACTTGTCCGTCGCCGTCAGTGAATCTCGTTTCGTCATACAGATAGCGATATATGATAGATACTCTTTCGTAGAACCTATCCCGACGGGCTGTGTAAGAGATATATGACTAACAAGTTTATCATAATTACAGTACTCTAAAATTGTTGACTGATTATTTATAAAATAAAAAGTTGAGCAATGAAGAATCGTCGCGGACATGACACATAAACATTGTTAGCAACCTTTATCTTTAAAAAAAAAAAGTCTAATCAATGGCAACAAAAACAAACATAAAAACGTGCTCCGTAATAGAGAGTAGTACATGACATTACTTAGAGTCGTCAAAATTTGATTTTGATTTGTCAACAAGAAATGTTCGGTGTTTGTTTCATTTATATGGAATGGGCCCTAAGGCATCAAATGCACACATAGCGAAACCTTCAAGACATCTTGGCGGGAATTGTTCAGACACTGGCCCTCGTCGCAGGAGTTGTTGCAGACAGTACAGTGATCACCTAGGTATATAAAAAAACGGCCGTAATGTCGGAAAAAGCAAAATTACTGACTGCAATTATTATATAATTAATTTTTACATTAAGGCGGTAACATGTTTTTCAGCCCATATGTTTTTTGTATATATAGTATATATTTTTTCGCAGAATTCGAAACTAGTGTAGTGAAAATATTTAATGAAAGTAGCTCGAACCTTTTCCTCGGTGCTTTGTGGAGACATTTTCAATATATTCCGTTTCAATCCACGCTGTGTAAGGCAGCAAACAAAATGTTTTCCTTTGCTTTTGCAAGCTTTCTATTTCAAACCTGAAAGTAATTATAAGATCCGTCAGAATGCAAGCTCTTTACAAATTTTATTCCACGACCTTGCACAAGAGTGATAAAATTTAATATTTGCCTCGCTTCCTGGTAGTAGCCCTTTGGCGCTTTGGCATGACGGCACAAAAGGCTAATTACATTGAGAAAACGTTCTCGAAAATCGTGACATTTATGCCAAAGTGCACGAAAAAATACAAACAAAGTTCCAGCAAATCCACTCATGGTATTGAACTAGAATTCACGGAGACTGCGACATATCTTTTTCTTCCTGTTTGTCCCCTTTCTTTATAGAAAACGCAAAAACAAAAGTCCTTTAACGTGATCAAAAATATGGGAACATCGTCTAAACGAAGTCTTAGAAACTTAGTCTGAATGAAGTCTTAGAAAATTCTTTTAAACAAAACCTTGAATATTTTGAACTGAAGATAATAACGGAACTAAAATACAATACTGTCAGATTACAAAACAAAAAAGAATCGTATTTAAGAAAATTAAGCGGGAGCCTCTTATCTGTTTCAGCATGTATTGGTAAAAGCGAACGCTATGGCATCCACCGCAGCGGTAAATCTGGACGTGTCGAATCCAGAAATATCACTGCGCGTGCCTGTAACTGGACAGAAGCGCCGAAGGACAGGAACAAAGTGAAGGAGGTAACGACAGCACGTCAAGGAGAACGAGGTAACGATCGGCAATCTTCATTTCAGTAAAACAAAGTGTCAGCAAAACAAGATTTCTTTTATTTCTAGCTGACAAGATTTTTTTTTTTTTTGTGGAATCAATGTTATAGGCATCCACGACGTCATTTTTTTCGTTTTTCGAATAGCAAGTCTAGTTAGACGTCGACACAGAGGAAAATGTAGCTTTTCTGCTTTCATTTTCGTTTTATGAAACGCCAAGTTCTCAAACTTCCACATCCAAATTCTGCTTACATAACGTTCGTTCGCACTGACTTTAAATTTTCTGCGTTGCGTAGTTTGTTTATGTGGCCAAGAAAAGGCTGTTTCATTTTCACTCTCGGACCCTGTAGTCTTAATGTTAACGCTAATAGACTGGCGCAGAAGTAGATAACGTCCATCTTGAAGAGAACATGACCGCTCAAATACCGACAGTTGTTTTTTGATGTCAGAACAAAAGCAAAACACCTCGGTTACAAGTTGATCTGGCATAAAGAAGGATGTTCGTATGAGTGTAAACGAAAAGGCGATCCGACTATTCGAATGGAGCATGAAAGTGACCTTGCAAAAATTAAATAGGGAGTACGTTCACCGGATTAGACATGGCAAGGAAACAAAGGTGTCTTTCTTTTGAAAAGTGGTGGGAAAGTGTGAACACTACTGTTAACAAATTTTGTATTGTTCTTTTGCACACTTATGTACGCTGTCTTAAAACAACCTTTTAATAAAATAAATAGTTTGATGAACCATTATCTGGATAATACAGAGTAATTGTATTCTTGGAAACAAATATTATATCTGATGAAGAGAGCCTGTCTTCTGTAGATATTTTTTAGACGTTTTCGCATAATAGAGGCGGGAAGATAGGGGGAGGTATCTTGAACATGATAAATCAGAAGTGGAAAATAACCTTATACAAGAAAGTAAACTTCTGCTCAACGGAGGCACTTCATATTGAAATTGAATGTCACAGAAAGAAAACCACTATGCTAGGATTATATCGAGCCCCACAAGGAACTGTAAATAAACATTTAGATGATATCAACAAGTGGCTAAACGATAACAAAGACAGAGACTTAATAGTTGTAGAGGATATTTTTCTAGACTCCCCAAAACCTAGTAGTGATAAATATTTACCTAGATGATAGGGCACAAGCGGGACTGGAGTACGTGATATATGATTTCACAATAGAAGAAATATTAGGCGAGAAACTAGCACAGTCGTGTATAGATCATCTACATGAACGGTCCAAAGAAGAGAAGCCCGAAGGACAAGTCACATCTAAAACAGCAGCTGACCATTATTTCGTGGCAGTAACTATTCCAGATTTTATTCAAAACAGTAGTAAAGCTATTGAAGGCTCATTTATAAATACTAAGGTAGTCGATAAATAGATCCAAGCAATAGACTGGAACGCTGTTGTCCAAGAACAGAACCCAGAAATATTATACGATACTATTGTTGGTATATTCAAAGATATTTATGCCAAGTCGACTAAGAGATGCGGTACGAAAAAACGTAACAAAATCAATGGATAACTAAGGAAATTGATGAACTTATTCAAGAAAAAAAAAAAGCTTGGCAACAACTGAATGATTTTCTAGTAATAAGCAGTAAAAAATATGACAAAATAATTAACAATAAAGTGACATCATTAATAAGATTCGCAAAATAAGTTATTATTGGAATAAACCTCTCTGAGACAAAAAATACAGCACAATGCTGGTCTTTAGTAATCCAACCCTTACAACGAAAAAAAGAAGAAAAAAAAAAAACAGGATTGAAGACACCATTTAACCCAACTTCGGCCCTGAACACGACTTAGAGGTACAGTGTACTCAACTCTTAAATATAACGCGGGAGCGGGGGCCGGAGAGACTGCATGCGTCATCTACCGGCTCACTCTGACAGCTTGTGGCAGCTGTTGTTTTCTGGAGTTACTCTCCCAGCTCCGAAACAATCACCGTAACATGACTCGGCGACAAAAAAAAAAAAAAAAAAAAAAGTCGTTTTTTGATTTTGTTTTTTTTGTTTAAAGAAAAGGTGGTCTTTATTATAGAAACTACAAGATCACCGAGATATGGTAGCCTTGCATGGTAAATGCGTAGGTGTGACTAAACTGAGTGGCCAAAACAACAAAACAAAACAAGCAAAAAATTAAAGCGTGGGTGATAAAGAAGGAAACGAGGAGGTCATGCGATAATTGTATTGGGGAGTGACGACAATCGCAAGAAGAGCCGCCTTATTCTCTGCCGCACCATTGTTTTAATCGCTAGACAGCTGTGATATCACTTTAGGCCACCAGCTTCCGCATTATATTTTACAGTTGAGCGCACTGTATACTAGCAAATCGTTTTAATACAAAATATGTACAGTCAATCGAAACTCGATGCTCTGCGACAACAGAAAGACAATCCGATCAAATAAGAAATAATGATTGATTATCGTCACGATCGCCCGGGATCGCGGACAATGGGTCGAGGCACCCGCCCAGAGAAGAGACGCAGCCTGGTGACGATGGACGATGACTGGCCGCGAGCGGCTATCCTCGTCGGCATTTATTTGGTGCGGGTGATCAATGTTGTCTGCCGAGCCTGGCGGGACTACGAAGGTTAGGCCGGAGGGGGGGGGGGGGGGGGGAGGGGGGGAGGGGGGGAGGCGCCACATGATTGTCACAATAATTTTTTTTTCCGATATGAATGTCAATGATCTCATTGACGTTGTAAAACATTTAAAGACTAATAAAGCAACAGGTTGGATCAGATCAGAGCTAGAAATAATGAATGCCACATCACTATAATCAAACCTGCATTATATAGTTCTACAATCGTATATTTTCTAGCGGCATCGTCCCAAAAAAGCTTAAAAGATCCGTCGTTCGGCCAATATACAAAAAGGCGAGGAAACTAAATTTCTAAATTAGAGACCAGTAAGCCTCCTTTCGGTGGTAAGTTATATAATGGCAAAAATACCTTAATAAAGTACTTAGGTGCTATATCGCAAAATATAGCCTCCCGCGCAATATGGATTCAGGAAACGTATATAGGAACCAGTGACCTTCTAGAAGCCTTTTTTGACTATGTAAACGAAAGCATTGATACCGGAAATTATGTTCTAGCTTTATTCATAGATTTTACCTGGGCATCTGAAACAATGAATTAAAATATATTAATTGATTGACTATACAATATTGGGATTCAAGGGAAGACACATGATTTATTCCGAACTTTTCTTACTGATCGGTTTCAGGTAGCACGTTTAGGCTCAAAAAAGAGCAAGGAAATTAAGGTCAACAAGGAGTACCACGAGGTAAAGTGCAGTCCTCGGTCAACTACTTTTTAATTTATATGTTAACGAGATAGCGCAGGTTAGGTTAAAAAGAAAGCTCCTTCAATTTGCAGGTGACACTTTAATTGTATACGCACATTACGAAGTAGTGACAATGACGATACATGATGATATCCACAACATCATACAATGGTACCGTAAAAATTAAATATCGTAAAAGTTTCTAAAACGCAAGTAATATGCTTCAGAGATCCAAGAAAAATATCGTAAATACATTTTCCATAAAATTTATGATCAGAACTGCACCAACTGCTCGTGCGTCCCGCTAAAATACGCTGATAATGTCAAATATCTGGCATATTGACATACATACTAATTGGGATACTCATATAGACCAAGTTTTTAAAGAAAAATAAAGGCATTAGTGACACATATGTACCATGTCCAAAACCTAGTACCGCGACCCATACTTAGGATGATATACAATACTGGGGAAATCCGTACCAATATGAAATAACAGTTTACGGGCACTGTGCCAAGTATTTACAACTAAAGATAGAATCGATTAAAAAAGGATAGTTAGGAATACTGGTTACCGAAGCGAAGAAACTGATCTCTAAGACTACACGCATAAAGAACTAGGAATGTTACGTTAGAGCGATCAAATGAAATATGATTATATTATAAAACTTTTTTCAGCAATAAACATAGGCTGGAAAGTGTGAAAGAATTAAAGGGCATTAAGACCGAGTAAAAATTTGTTGAACCATTTATAAGAAAAACATATGTAGATGCCACAAGGAAATATTACGTACCTAAGCTTTTCGATAAATTACCTGATGAGCTTCATAAAATAAAATCCACCACTATTAAAAAAAATTAGCAAAGAGATAGGTAATTGCCCAGGGAAAAAAGGACCCATAAAATGTAATAGGAATAAATAAGGCAGGGTCCCCGAAAGCGCGAAATATAAAAGGTTCTATCTGCTTTTCATTTAATAAAATTATCTTCTAAGTCGCGAATTCTAGTATCCTCTACTACGGTATGTAAATCATAATTCAGTAATGTTGGACGTGTTTTATATATATATTCTTCAAGTTAGAGGAATTAATACTAGCTGTAAAAGGGGGTGGAACTGCAGAAATTTATACTTATATTGGTGTGCTCTGTTGTTTTTAGTTATCTGTGCAATTAGAAGGGGAGGCTCCTGTCGCATACCACGCAGAACCCATTATTAGCTTGTGTGGGATTTATATTGTATTATGGTCAAAGAAAGTAAATAAAGATGGTTTTTGCATAGTATTGAATTGTATTGTTCGCGCCGCTTCGACTTGGATGCAGTTCACTCATCCCGATTTTCGTGGTCAACGGCTTGGCGCATGCACTAAGGTGAGAATTTTAATTGAACAACAACAAACATCCAAATGTTCCTCTATAGTGTTTTAGATGACAGTCATATAATACAAATGACCAGTAAGTGAACTTTAACTTTAGGACGGGTATAGTTTTTATTCCACGGCTCCACAACGTTTTTTTCATTGATTCCTATCGGCCACATTCACAAAATTATAAATTTATCGTTTTATTGACAGAATATCGTTATGCATGTTTACCAAGTCTTTAATGCCCTGTGTATGGTAAAACGCAAATCAATTAGAATTTTGATATTTCTTTGAAAAGTTTTTTTATTCCGCGGAGTGCCCCAGAACGTTGGACAGAAATGGCCGTATGGTGTGACAGCTCCTTACGCAACGTAGACATGTTAGTAATTTATACAAAGCAGCAAAGGAAAGTAAAAAAAAATCAATTCCTGTTTTCGAGAATTACGCAATGGAACAGAAACGCGTCGATAATCACTCCTATACGAGTATGCAGGTATATATTTCTAACACAACAAAATGCAACCCATAAATTGCAAGTCCAAAATTATTCCATGGTTCTTTTAAGACACTTTTAGCACTGGAGCCTCTTGAGTAACTGACAGTTTAATGCGCGCGGGGCGTGGCATATGATGTTTACGCCTCCCGCTTGGTGGTTCCATACCACAAGGACAAAAGGTCTCTGCATGGTGTAATGTGTCAAACCAAATGTCCAACATTAGAAGGAAAGAAAAAAGGTAAAGTATGACTTCCTAAAAAAAATGTAACTGCAGATCAGACCTCCTACCGAATTGCTTTTAGTGTGTAAGACAAGCGGGAAGAATCACTCACAATTACGACGGCAGCGCTAAGAGCGCAAACGAAATTTGTTGTCTTTCCATTGTGCCACCACGTGCCGTAATGGGTGACGAGTTACCTTATTAAGTATGATTTATGACGTCGGATGTGGGAGTAATGGAGCCCGTATAGTTGTGGCTGGAATATATCTGAGCATTTTGTCGGTCTTTCGGAAGCTCTTTGGTTGTATTCTGTGGAATCCGGATTGAATCCAGGGTTTAGAGCACAGTTCCTCTGTCAGACTGACATCGCCTATCTGAAAGTGAACCGAAGCAAAGGTATGTATTCTTAACACACCCCGCACATACAATAGACACATACACATATACATATACACGCACACATTCCCGAACTCACGTACACGCACGAACACGCACAGAGATGTACACGTGTACGCACACGCATGCGCTCACACAGGCACGCACGCACACACGCATGTATGCACTCACACGCGCACAGACGGTGTACCGTCACTGACACGTGACTATAGATACCAATGTGCACCAATAGATACGCGGTACGTTTCACACGCTACCAAATACGAGAAGACTGGCAGAAATGTACAGGCACTCACAAACACACGTAAACACATGCACAAAAACAGACGCAAGCATGTTTTATGTTGGGAACACGGTTCAATCCCCACCCTACTATTGGTCCATGCGTCTAGATGGTCATTCCAAACAGCTGATTAGGTCCCCCAACAAAGAAGAGGGGTGTTACCCGGGATATTGCCGCGGGCGCAGCTCACCAGGTAGGCAGCGCGCCCGTGGCATAACGGTTGTGGCGCTTGTCTTCCACGCAGAAGGTCAGGGTTCGATTCCTGGCCGCCTCTATGCACTTTTGTTGACGCTGTAATGTTCCGGTAAATTCGAGAACCGTCTTGCTGACTCGAGGTTAGAATGTACCCGGCACCTCCACCAAAATGTCTCGAATGACAATTGATGAGGCGATAATAACTGAAGAAACAAAGCGTTTAATGGGGCGAACTTATGCCCAAAAATAAAAAGGCAAAAGAGGAAAGCAGAGCGTCGCGGGCGTCGAAGTCGGCGTGAGAGCAGAGGTTTCGCCCCAGCGTTCAACTCTGCTGTCACGCCGACTTCTACGTTCGACTCTGCTTTCTTCTGTTCCCTTCTTATTTGAGGGCACAAGTTCGCCCCATTAAACGTTTAGTTTCTTCAATCATTATCGCCTCATCAATCGTCAATCGTGACAATATTCTGTTACTCGTACGAATACTTGAAATATATTTCGGCCTCGCAAAGGGTGTTGTCCTCCGTTACCATGATTCTGAATAGGGATTTTCGGCAAATCCCACGATAAGCGACAGTAAACTACCCTGTCTTTCAAATTAAACCTCTCTTTAAGTCTTTCTTGCTTTATATATTTATTAGTTTTTTTTGGCGCACGTCAGATACGGTTGGGTTTCCTTGTCGTCCTGATTCTACTTAATTCGACGGCCTGTCCCATATTTCCCTTGCCGCTGCAGACTTGGATTTGAGGTCGTTATGAGTTAATAATTGGTAGTGTCCGTTTTTATGGGTCATTATGCTTGAGGTTAAAGATCGAGAATAAAGCCGGGATTACCAAAGGTTTTTTTTATATATATATATTTAGACTGCTATTCTTATCGGAAAATGCTTGAGATTTTATGAACGCACACCAAAATGATGTGTTTCTTGGGTTGTTTCTGTTTTTTTTGTAAATATTATATTTTTATTTTAAATTCCAGAACACACATGAAATAATTTTTCGTATGTTTGCTTTTGTGTGGTACTCTTTGAATTCTCCGTTATTTTTACTACAATGAAAACAATTCCCAAGATGGAAAGGGGGGGGGGGTTGCTTTGTTCGGAGACGTGTGAAGTCATATCGGAGTGCCGCAAAAAAAAAAAAAAAGAAGCGTCTTGGGGCCACTACTATTTTCAGTTCGTCCGAATGTTATCGGTAATGTCGTTTACTCATCTCAGAGCATTAAGTTATTTGTTGGTGCGGTGGGGTGGCTGGTGTATTTTGTAGTAGTGTGATTTCGCGCACACACAAAACATTGCGAAATTCGGGCATCCGTGATATTCAGAACTGGAATGATGACAAACCCCCGAAATTAAGATAATTATGTGACCATTTGTTTTATTACTAATAACAAAACTCCTATTTTTGTGTCACATTAATGGTGATCCTATTTCTGAAGTTTATCAGTTTAAATACCTTAGATTCTCTATCAACAAGACCTTGATTCGGCCAAACTAGATTAATAATGTTTATTCTGCACTCGGAACTCTTCAACATAAACTTACAACACCCCTGCCAACTCTAAATTAGTAACCTACTCCGCTTAAATATTGTTTATCAGCTTAAACATATTTTTCACCTGCTCGTACTTCAGCCAGCTTTCAACGGGAAGAACTAAACTTCTCACGGAATATTTCCTTGGTGGCACAAGCTTATCTGTTGTTTTAGAATATAAGTATTTAGGCGTTCTCTTTTCCAGCGAACTATCCTGGAACTCTCATGTTAATTACCTGTCCTCTAAGGCCAGCCGCACATTGAACTTCCTTAAACGTAACTTTAGGCAAGCACCTGCAAAACTCAAAGAAACTTTATATATGGCAAACGTGCGTCCGATTTTAGAATATGCTTGCACGGCGTGGGATCTTTACACTAAGACAAGTATAGATGAGCTCGAACGCCTACAAAAATGTGCAGCGCGGTTTGTGACTGGCGATTATGATTTCTTTAAAAGCTCGTCTGCTATATGTACCAAATTAGGGTGGCCTTCGCTTGCTGACCGCCGAAAATATCTTAGACTGTCCTTATTTTATAACACATTTAATAACAGAAATGGCATTAATAAAGAACAATACATAAAAGAACCAACTTATGTGTCTCCCCGTACAGATCACCCTATGAAAGTCCACGAATACAGGAGCAGAATAAACATATTTAAGTATAGTTTCTTTCCCCATACAGTACATGATTGGAACAACTTACCAGCTGAAATTGTCTCTGCTCCACTCTTCTCATTTTTTACAACGCTACAAAATCTTCTGTTAAATTAGTTATCTCTGTTTTGCTGTCAATATCTTTTCATATTTTTATTGGTGTTTCTGTGGTAAAGTTGCTGTGGTGTTATCATCTACATATTTTGCTATTGCTGTCATTGTCAATGTTCCAGCGTCACACAGCCTGCTGTTTATTATGTACTATGTATTTGTGTATATCTTGTACTGTCTTCCCCCCTACAATAATGCCCTAGCAAGGGCGCTGTAGGTAACCGAATAAATAAATAAATAGATAAATAAAGCTGACATTTAACTTTAATGATTTAGCGCGTGAACTTTTTTTTTTTGTATTTTGCTCTGGAATTCATTACTTCAAGAATTGATTTCGTTCTAGATTTTAAATCACCATTAGGACGCAATGTTTTAGGTTTCATTATAATCTAAACCCTGAGACGTGGACAAAACAAAATAATGGACAAGACGACCCAAGTTTTAAATTTTGTGTCGCCTTGTCCCTTTCTTTAGTTCTCCCAGTGTCAAGGTATAGATTATGATGTTTTCTATGCGGGTCGCCTGCATACTTTCGCTTCTTACAATCCTAATTTTGCTTTCCTCGGCGAACCTTTTGGTGTTTTGGACTTTATATTTTGTGCTGTTTGCTTCTTGTGTTTCTTGTGTCTCTTGTTTTGCTGAAATAACTTGGATTCATTTTGTTATATATAGTGTAAGGCTTTTATTTAAGTGTGTCTCTTGCGCCAATCTGTTCCCTGTTTGTCAACCGCGTGACGTCTTTTTGCTCTTCTTACACTAGTCACAATATTCCGCCTCCAAAGAATTACTACTTATTCTCATTTTAGGTACCTTCATAGTAAGCAAGGCGGTTCCTGTGTACCACAACAACTTGGTACATCACGTCGTTAACACGCGCGACAACACTAAATGGCCCTTGCCAGTTTCTTTGAAGTTTCGGTGAGAGTCCTTGTCTTCGGTGTTAGAGGAAAATTACACAAATGACGGGGAAAGGTTGGCAGATTGGTTATACAGCCTCACATTTTCACCCGGTTCAAAAGCCTCTTGCCTGCTGGGCTCGTCATAGCGTGCCTTCATGCACTGGAAGCCGATTGACAAGCGGCTTTTGACGAACTCGTGTCATCAAGTCGTTAACTTACGACTCCGGTTGAGAGAAACGGTCTGGCGGTCTTGAGAAGGCGAGGTCGCATGGCATACGAGTTTCCCGCCCAAAAAGAATCATCGCAGGCGTACACCCGCTGACTTCATTTGCCGTTGTTGGGTAGGAGTACAAAATAAAGGAATATAGTCGTCCCAGTCGTCTTGGTAACTGTTAATAAACATAGCCGAATGCTGCAGTATGGTGGGACTATAGCGCTGCACGAGTATATTAGACTGAGGATGCAGTGGCGTCGTTCCTGCCTGTGTTATGTTAAATTCTTCACAAACGTTTTGAAATACCTGGGTTCTCAAAGTTCTGGTCGGAATTCTGCGACAAGTGTGCGCCGTATCAGGATATCCAGTGAGTCACCAGAGCTTCCGCCACGACAGGGGAAGTCTGATCAGATAGAGCGATGGCTTCTGGCCATTCCGAAAAGTGCTCCACAATGGCGAGTAAATACCGGTTTCGAGTTTTTGATCGTGGTAATGGACCTATACCCGTTTTCACCTCAAGAACCGAAGTAAAAGAAGTCCGGCTCCTCGCGGAGCATTACTAATTTTCCCTTTTACGAGGAGAATTAGCATATATGTAGGTGCATTTTAGATTAGATACATGTTATCTAATCAAGACGTATACGTTTCAAACGCCAAAAGGATCGCTTCTTCCTCCGACAACCAAATCTTGTAAGAACTAGTTCGCCCGGCGTATGAACAATGTGCAAAACGTCCTTTTTTCTTGAGGTGAAAACGAGTATAAAACATCGATGGCGATACGTTTATATGGTGCTCCACTGATGCATTCTTGCAATGGCGCGTGCGCCTTCTTGTGTGGGCCCGTACGCGAAGCGAACATGCCGAATCGCAGGCACCATAACCTAACGTCATTATGGCACTGCAACCAGTAGAAGCGCTCGCGTATCTTCCGAAGAGTGCGATTGACGGCAAAATGTCCTCCTTCAGGACTGCTTTGAAGCTTTCTGAAGACCTGAGTGCGGAACTCGGGTTTTGCCACTAGCTGCCACACAACTCGGTCACCAGTAGGTGATTCCCAGCGTCGATACAAAAGTTCGTTGCGCAATTCCATCGTGTCCCACTGGGCCCAAAAACTTAAGACGCCTGAAGAAAGGTGCGATATCTCGGTACGGGGTGGTCGTCGACCGCTTCGCTTCCATTGGACACATAGGCCCATAGCAAGGTCGCGCTACGGGGTTTCTTGAACCTCTTGAGGTGACCACATGTTCTTAGAGATGGCTACCTGGCAGAAGGTGTCTGTCGGGGCCAAATAACGGCGGACAGTGCTCAAGCACTGTCGACAGGAGCCATCTCTACATGGTCGTCTGGAGAGGGCGTCTGCGTTGCTGGGATGTGATCCGGCACGCTGTTTGACCTCAAAGGTTTACTGCTGGCTACCAGAAAAATACTCCAATATCTCGATAAAAATTTCAGAAACTCACTTATTATTGTTTTGAATAAGATGATGGTAAGCTCTGAACATTTGGCAACTGGTCTGCACCGCTAGTGCTACATTTGGGTGGTGTTGAGCGTTCGACAAAACGTAATTTATGAGAGAAAAAAATTTGCGGGGGACATGTTGAAGATTAGCAATTCTGCCGGCACACTTGTTTAACGACCTCTGCTTTTCGACGTAGGAGGCCGCAGGTGGTCGACCGTTGAGGGCTGTCCAAAACGCCTCTCTAGTGGAGGCTGTGCGGACAATTATGCAAACGATTAGCTTGGAGCCGTTAATATATTCAGTGTTATCAAAGAATGATGATCATTTTACAATAACTGAATTTGGCTACCCGTGCGAAGAGTGACGACATTCACCTGCCATGATCTAGGAGAAGAAAAAGAGTAGCTCGATTTTTCTTTTTCTTTAAAATACCACGCAATACAGAGATGGATGGTCTCTAGTCACGTTCGATTATATTAGGGAAATCTTGAACTAATCCTGCTTTCTGCATGAAATGAATATTGAGGATGTTGGATTCTCGACAAAACGCTGAAAAAGATACATTACGGAGACATGGCTTTCGTAAAGGAAGTATGTCTGCATAAATTGAACGTGATATGTTTATATATTATGTTGCCAAACAGGTTGATTTAGGCCGGTGGCAAATTTGTTCCCCCAAAGCTGAGCGTACTGGCTGTAATGGATGTGCAAGTTCGGTTAAAATACTCATGGACAAAATAAAGAAAATAGAATGAAAGATATGAGTTGATTGAAGCTTCATTCGGAGACATATTTATTATTTTTGACACTGCGTGTAACTCTCTTTTTATCCTGATGGCGGAGAGCATCCTGTAACGAGGCGAAATAATTACTTATTTCTCATAAAGGAACGAACGATCCATCAAATCTTACTCGCAATGCGATACACACTTCGTCTTTGAAATAAAAATAATTACAACGTCCCTGTTCGATCTAGTGATTGTCCTTACTTGTGATTTTTCACAAGAAAGGCAAATTATCCATTCGTAAAAAAACAAGACGAAGTTAGTCACAAAATGCAACTGCAATATATTGTAAAGACAATGAGGTCGGGCTCTTTTTACAACAATAGCGTAAAAACGACACTTAAAAGCGACATAGGTTTTACAATAGTATTTGACCCTCTAATATTAGACGAAGACCAATAACAACATTGCCCCTCCCCCCCCCCCCCCCCCCCGAAAAAAAAATGGACACGTGGAAGAATATATGCAGCTATTTCAATCCATCAGTTGAACTGTCACTTGCAATGTTGCATATTAGATTGGACTTGGTGTATACGTCTTTACGTAGAGACTGGCTTTTTGGTTACTTCTTCTAGCATTGAGGTCAATTTTCGGATACTAGATTTTCTAGTATCCGAAAAATTCCCATTTAGTCCGAAAGGTTTCCGTTAAGAACAATTTTCGCGGGCAGGCAATGAAGTATTCACATGACGGCGAGTTTCTCCACAGAAAGAAATAAACGTCATCGCGTTTCGCAGTCACGTGCGCCACGTCTCGGATGCTCGCTAATCCCCGCACTCCGCCGAGAGCCGAAAATTGCCCCACCGTTCCAGCGAGAGAAGATGGCGCCAAAAGACAAGTCATCGGTTGTGTAGAAAAAGCATGGTGGAAGACATGCTGATTTTTATTAAGCTGTAGTCCTGACTTATTATATTTACTGGCTATAGAACTGAGGGTATTCGAAGGGCTTAAGGTGGTTTAGAGGGCTGAGCGGGTTTGATCGACTGAGGGGGCTTAAGGGGCAGAGAGTGCGCCGTAGCACGTAAAGGTTCAGGGGTAATTGTCTTAACAATTTTGGGATGTACGGACGTCTATCTCAGGAACGGCAAACTGAAGCCATTTTGTGTCGCGATATTCCTTTCTTTGCTCGGGCGCGTGAAAGAGCTTCTGGCGGTTCGAGATTGACTATCGCGGACAATATGCGATGAAGTAGTCTTTTAAGTCCGAACTAGGGATGGAATGTGCAGTTGAATTCATATATACCTCGGATTATTCGACGAACTACAAGATAATAGTTCTTGTGGAGGCCGCAGACGCAGAAAGAGTTCGAATCGTGAATTTCGGCTCACATTGCTCTTGAAAAAAGGGGATGGGGGGGGGGGGGGGGGGGGGTGGGCGGGCAAATGTTTGACCAATGGTCTACTGCCGTCTTGTAGCAGGCTTTATTGGTGAGTTTTAGAATAACGTACGTGAAAAATAGCGTCGTCGCCACTGCGCATTCGCCGAACGCTAACCTTTCTCGCGATTTGCAGGCGCTACTTTACCGTACGCAAGTTCTTTTATTTTTTCAAAAACTGTCGAACGTACACAATTTTTCCGCTTCTTTCAGGAGGATTCGTAATGCGCGAGAAGTTGGCTAAAGCCAAGACGAGCACAGTTTGAAAATTACGGCTCCCAGGACCGAGGTTGCGGCCACTTTGGCGATCGCCGGCAGCGTGACGTCGGCGGCATCCCCGCTACTGCGATTTTCAATACACAACGACATTGCATTTCTACGGGAGGTGAACCTCACAAACGGTTTGGAAGGCCCAGCAAGGTTGGCGACGATCGCCGGAAACTTGCTGCTTGCGACGAGCGAACATTTTCTCCGCGAACGGACGTCGGGTACGTGTGCGAAGATTAGCGTGCCCGAGACCTCTCTTGCAGAGGCGACGCAAGTGGACACTATACCGCTCGAGTGCTCGTGTCGCATTCTAATATTGAAGGAATCTAAAATAATACTAGGGAACATTTTTTTTTTTTTACGTTACAAACGTTTATGCGCGAAATAAAAATTGGTACTGTATTTTGGTGGCGTTGCAAACGATATGCTTGGGTTTCTACGTGACGGCGGAGGAATGCTATTCAACAACTTTCTTTCGTAGGGTGCGCTAACGCCAGTGCTAAATTTTGAGCTAGCCTGCGCTTAAATTACCTACGTTATTCTTAAACTCCCAATTTTCTCTGACCTCGCACTGTTTATATCGAGTACTAGAAAAAGCGGCATCGTTCTAAAAGATATTGTGAAATACTTTAGAGTAAAACTAACTGTTTGTGGCTTTCTAAACTCAGATTTGAGCAGTGTTAAAGCTTCAATGTTTCTCTTTTTTTTATTTAGTTTTTGCAAAAAGTTGCTTTTGATTTAGAAAAGAACGTGTAAGTTCTAGGAAAATGAAAATAACGATCATTACATCCCCCGTATACGAATTCCATTGGCGGGACTCGGAGCCAACAATAATCCAATAATCCGCATTTTTTTTTCCCCGCATTCGGATCACTTTTTGCGTGTCGTCCGTGTCACCTGTCGCGCTGCAAATTTGAAAGAACGAAGAGTCCTCCTTAAGTTGTTCACAACGAAAGGACGCTCCTGTGTCCGCTCAACAAATCGTGTCCCAAGGATCGTACATACGAGCGCTTGTCTTTCTTACGGTGCACTAGCCGCAACGCAATGTTGTAATCGAAAAAAAAAAACTTAGGCTGAAGGGTTTTATATTTCGCCTACATGTAGACGCCGCTGGGATTTTTTTTTTTATAAAACGTGTTTTGTTGATTGTTTATGCTGAGTACAACGAGTCCTAATTATTCAAGACGGCTTGTGGCCGGAGCAAAATGTCATGTAACGTTCTAAAATGCTGGCTGTGATCTTAGGTGTTGTTGTGTTTTATTGACAGTATTATAACTGGACCAGAAAAGTGTTTCTTCAAACTCGGGTCAGATTAAAAAAAAAAAAACAAAAAAAAAATCGACATCTCTTTTTTTAAATAAATTTATCATTACGGTCATCACATAACATCTACATCTGTTCAATGTCTCAATTGGCTATTGTTGTAGCGTTAGGTTACGATCAAGGAATTTTTCAGTTTAAATGCACGATCTTAACAAAATGACTCCTCGACAGTTTGACAAAACGATGTCCACTAGTAGCTTTCCTCTGTTTTTCTTTTTTTTAATTGTTTAAAAATATTTATTTTTTGTGTTTTTTGTCTTGTTGTTTTTATTTGAGCTCGGCATTTAAATTCTATGCCTCTTCAGAATGAATCATTATTTTTAGCATTAACTCTGTAAGGACTCATAGTTATCCGCACTTTACACGTTGCGAGCATCCATTTCTTCACTGTAATTACCAAAATAATAAACGCGGTGCTGCTGCTGTCTTTATTAAGCCTAAAATCAAATGGGTGCAGGACGGCCCCTGATTTCTTTCAAGATGGAACAATCGGAATAGAAAACTTCTAAGTTTATTTCAAGGGAGAAAACCAGGACACCAGTGGTGCCATTGATCGTTCTCCAAGAAAGTCGGAAAAGGAATTTTTATTAAACTCTCAATTAAAGTTTAAAAAATGTAAACTTAAAAGATTAGGGAGCTAAAAGTTAGCGTCTTCGCCGTGCCTTGCCCAGGACACAAAAAAGAAATAAAAGAACACTTTAGTTAGCAGCATTAAAATTTGAGACAAAAATGTCGAATTTCGAGGTTTTACGTGCCAAGCAAAGACGGGCCCGAGCGGAGGACTGAGAATTAATTTCGGACACCTGGGGATCTTTTGACGTGCAACTGAAAGCTCGGTTCACGGCGCCTTTTCCGCAATAAGCCTCCGTTAAATTGCGAGCACGTACCTTGGCCGGGATTCGAATTAGCCACATGCGGATCGAAGGCAATGCCAGACGCAGTATTTGTGATTCGCGACAAATACAAAAACATCCTAGAAAAAAAAGACAAAATAAAAAAAAAATTGGGTTGTGCTTATGTTTATACAGCCTAGAACTTGGTCTGCCCAAACGGGCAATGAGTCACCCAGCTGTAGATGAGAAATTTAGCCAATGCAGTACAACCGCTGGCCTGGGGTCTTTAATTAACGTGCATGACGCAATAGTGGTACACAACCGCACGCCGATACGATGCTCATTCAGATCTAAACTGGCAGGGGAGGGGACAAAATGAAAAGTTACTGATGAGACAGCCAAGCTGAACCAGAGCTCATTCAGTTCTGAAGCGGCGTCCGGAGCGTCGGCAGTCCTCACTTTGGGTTGTGCCGGGCTTCCGCTAGATGGCGACACCGAGACTTCTTGCCGCGATTACATGTCGATGCTTACCAGACTCACAGTCCACATATGTTAAGTCACAGTTCAGCACGCGCATGTTCGTCCCTTCAGAAGGCGGGCAATGTTACGCGTCAGACGCACGAACCTTGGAAATGGCACCGACCAGAAGGGCTTTTTTGAAATGGTCTATTCACGTATTGGCAAATTACCCAAGCATCAATGAGCATACGCACGCTACAAGAGTAGCTAAACGTGCTGAAGTCTGCAACAGTTACTTTTCTAAAGAAAATCTAAAACAAATGACACCTTCCTTCAGGTAAGACGCGTGGGGGGGCACCTGGCTGTACCCAAATTCCGAGCATTATTCGCGGTGCTTTGGCAATTCGTCAAAACAAAACGTGTTGAAAAACTCATCGAACTTTCTTTGCCAGCTTAATTCCTTGCTTCTGATAGAAGGAGAACGGATTTACGCTAGCGGTTTCACGAAACTAGCGAGCCTCGGCTTAATCATATAGTTCCAAAAACGTTTTTCTTTTTCTTTTTAATCCCAATTGATTTCGTTTTTTTTTTTTTTTTTTCTTTTCCTCACCCAATTTCTTTCTATTTTCGCTGTTATTCGCGAGAAAGGCGGGCGCCAGCGTACCCGATTGCCGGCCGCGCGCCTCGCTTCCCGTCGACGGCGGAACCCGTTTGGATGGCGGGGAAAAATGGGGAAAAACTAAGAAGATCAAAGTTCCGAATTCGGTAGAAAACAAAATATCCGTTTTTTTTATTATTAGATATTCAGAGTGGATTAGGGAAAACGAGATAGCATTTCGGAATTATAAAGCCTTCCGCATTAAAATGGTGTGCCCTCGGAATGGGTGGCTCAAAAAATCGCCCGGAGTTCCTCTTTAAGCCTTGGATCACACTGCTAATACATCATACAAAAGACAGCATCATGTTCGGAGCATACATGCATGATGTAAACCATACGTGCCTCGAACATTCGAACATGCTTGAGGAGGGTCCGCACAAAATCATGTCATCATGTTACACCGTGTCTTTTGGATAATGTAGGAGCAGTCTGACTGCGGCTTTACTGCTCTCACAGCCAGCGCAACAAAAAATTAAGTATCCTTCCAACGTGAATCCCACGAGCCGATATACGGTCGAATGCTATCCCGCAAACAACTGCCAGCGCCCACGCAGGTATGCCTGGAGGGACGCGATAAATATTCATTCCCGATCACACGCATTCGACGTCGGAGTCTGCTTTCGTATACGTAAACGCCTTGAATAAAGAAGGCTATAATACGACACTCCCGTTCACGACATTTTGTCCATGTGTGCGTTCAAGCGGCATGGTGCGAGGAATGCGGAATACTTTCGGTTTGCCGCTTATGTGCTGTTGCAAGAGATTACTCGTAGCGAATGCAAGGAAGATCTAGCAGACATAAACCGAAAGAAACGATGATCTGGCTCGAGCTCCTTTCATCAAACATTCACGGTCGAAAAATAAACAACGACACCGCGGGCAAGGTTATTAGGGACTTTTAGAAAACCGTTCTCGTGTTCCGCGTGCCGCACTTCCGTAGCCTTTGAAGCACGCTTTTAAGCGCGCCCCCCCGCGGTCACGGTATCACAAGAGTGCGCGCTTAAAAGCATACTTCAAAGGCTCCGGAAGTGCGGTACGCGGAACGCGTGAACGGTTTGCTAAAACTTCCTACCGTTTCAGAACTGCGATAAGTTTGGTTGTGGAGGAACCCCATTGCCGCATTCGGCTCACCTTTATATAATCCGCCGGGTGGCTTTTAAAATATCGATCATTATCGCATAAACCGAGCCGAATGCGTTTACTTCCGGTGTGGATGACTTGGGTTTTGTGATTAACTAAAAAGGTGATCCGACATTTTTTTTTAATCTTTTAGTAAGTTTTGAAAAAGGATTGCCCCTTGACATTTAAACCTAAGAAGCACGCGTGAGTTCTTTTTTTTTTCTCCACGCAATGGCAGTTGCAGAAAACCTTCGACAAAAACAAGCAGCGTTCACCCCTCAAATCGCATCCAGAAAAAGCGTCCACGCGGGCTGAAGCCATTTATATGCCGCCACCGCTTATCATAGCCACGCGTTGGGGTCGAGAAAGCACGGGGCAAGCGCTGAGTTGCACACATTTGTAAGGCCGATTCACACAGCACTGCCTTCTTACGTTTTCTCGCGTTACGTATAAGTCGCCGAAACATTCGTGTCTTGATTGTCACGTGCCAGGATATCCCCTTGAACTGGTACCCACATCTAATACGAAGCACAAATGTCCCCGTGACCTGTTACGTAAGGTATCGTAACGTAACATAACGTCAGAAAGCAGTGCTGTGAAAACCAGCCTTTAAGGTTCACCTGTTCCCGACATCGCAGGGATTGGGCACGAGACACAACCAGAATGCATGTCGAGTCATTGATTGGCACACGCCCAAACCGAATGCTCACGCGGAGCTCCTATCCACTATAAACCGCATTTCTAAAAAGAAAATATCTTTCAGCCTTTCCAGTTTGGTGAAGAAGGAAGACCAGCGGAGCTGTACAATGGAAAGTAATGGCCGGCTGCAAGTCGGCAGGCCAGAGTGGAAAGGCTGCCGCCATCTATGAGCGACGGCGGCAACCAGATACGTGGCTTGCCGCCGTCGCTCATAGATGGCGGTAGGTGTCCAGAGTTCTGTGTCTTCATTTCTTTGCGGGGGACACGATCGTGGGGAAACTATCCCTTAAAAACTCCGCTGTAAAAACACCGCGGGATTTACATAGCTTGATGAGAAAATCCTGGTGATCGCATTGTTGGCAAATTCATTTATGCTATCCCCACAACTTCGTCATCAAGTTCTGGAAAGGAGAGGCTGAAAAAAAAAAAAAAAAACGCGTCCCCTTTTAAGCGCGAAACACATGCGCGTCAAAACTGTCCGGTCCGGCGTGCGAACTGTCGGGAAGATGGCTGCTCCGAATCGCCGGACAGGACGGTTCGCGACACATGGTTTCCGACGCGTCGTTGCGTCGCTCCGTTCAGCTCCACCCAGTTTCGGGTATCCCTCTACCGAATGGATGGATGAATGCTAATGGCTATATATATAACGGGCGGTAGATCGCGCCACCGAGCCTAGAAAAATAAAATACTTCCCTCGCCCTTCTTGGTTTTTCGGACGTTAAAACAAACATAATAATTTTATTACATTCTATTAAAGTGTGCGTGTGTAGAGATTTTCCGTGAGGTTACTTTTCTGCTCAACATCACTTAATCGCGATGGACTGCAGCGGACCTTAGGAGCCATCTCAGCGAAGCGAGCACTGCGTACAAATCACGTGACTACGCACACCGCGCATTGCTGCGTCTCTGCCGAAGTTCACGTGACACTCACACGGCATTGGAATGGCTCGTAGCGTCCGCTGCTCTCCATCGTAAGGTGAAACGAAGAACATTCGGGTTTCGACGGCCTCGATCGGTCCCAGAAGGACGGCTTGCTATGGCGCGCGAGATCAGCAGCTTGCTTTGTGCGCGCGAGAAAACTCGATGGCGTCCATCTGCTTCACCGCGCACCGCCACATCTGCGTGTCACAGTGTGTGTAGGCGTTGTAAAAGAGGGGGAGATCCGCTTCCCCGAACTGCCCGAATCACGAAGCGCCTCGTCGCCCGATCGGGCCGAAAGTCACGTGACAACATGACCTTCGCGCCATCCGTGCTGCCATTGGCTGCGGCCCTCCGAAATTCGGACAGCCGTGCGGCGATATCTAGCAAGTTGGACGCACGCCGGCGCCGGACGGAGTCCCCGTCCGACGCTCCCGTGCGACGAAAACCCTCGCCCTCGAACGTCGTTCCGGCGGTTCGCACGCCGAATCGGACAGTTTGGACGCGCATGTCCTTGAAATCACGCGGCGACAAAGAAGTTTTTTGGAGAGTGGCGTTGGGGGGGAAGGGGGGGGGGGGGGGCGTGCGAATATAGTAGGGTCCCGCTAGCACCAGTAAACTTGTCTCATTTGACAAACATTCCTGACCAATATCAGTCCAAGGTCACGTGATTGATTACCATCTTTGAACCGTTTGTACGCCCATCTGATGGGCGTGGTGGGAGGAAGTGTTGCTCGAATTTCTGCAATGACGTCATCCTCTTCACTTGATCGCCGCGTTTTGAAGGTCCGAAAAAAAAAAAGAAAAACTCGGTTTAAGGTTTTTTTCTTTTTTTTTTCCTGCTTTTGCGCTCTGCGAGGATATTCTCAAAGAACGTTTGGAGCGGTCGATTTAAAGGGGTGCAAGATTAAAAGTCATGTTCATTATGAAACATGTGCGGTTGAGTTGCTCGTGACTTTGTCCAACTTAGAACGTGTTCAAATTGCAGAGTTGCCCGGCTTTCTCTGCGCGCAAAGCCGGTTTCAGAAACATTTCGACGAAAACGAGCAGCGTTCACCCCTATGCGAGGATAACTGGCGTTAACGTCCCAACTGCCAAGAGATGCCGAAAACTCGAAAGCCGGGCAACTCTACAGCTTGAACAGGTCCTAAGTCGGACAAAGCCACGAGCAACTCAGCCGCATATGTTTCATAATAAATATGACTTTTAATCTTGCACCCCTTTAAATCGACCACTCCAAACATTTGCCGAGAATATCCGGTTTAAGCCTTTTTTTCATGATATTAATGTTACACCTCTGCCAGGAATAGTGTCTGTAGTACGTTGATGCAACTAAATAGACGGAAAGATGAATAATTTAAAAAAAAGGACACTGGACATTAATACGAAAATATCCCTGCAGAATACCGTTATTGACCACGCTGCAGGTCAAAGTACGACTATAAAAAAAAATAAAAACATAGTGGCTTTATAAGGTAAATTTAGGAGGCGGTGCACTGTGATGGCCGCCTCCGAAATTTTAGGTAATTAAGCCACTGATTGTTTTTTTCTCCCTCGTGCCTCGACTTCCAGCGCGGTGTTCTTCGGGCGTTTCGCGCTCTTTACCGCCTTATCTTGCGTTTACACTTGCTGAAAGCTCACTGCCGCCGAAGCGAATTCGGAGGTGGCGGAAAACAGGTGGTGTCTACGTGTATCTCTGCCCGCAGCGGCCGTTTTCTCGTTTGCTCTCGGAGCGTCGCGTCTGCTACGAGAAGGCGCGAGATTTCTTGTCGCATATCTGCTCTCGGCAAGATCTCGGAGTCATTCAGAGTAGGCCCTTAATTCGCGTTGTTGACGCAGGGGCGTGCCCTGACGCGCTCGTTTCGCCACATGGGAGGAACCGTGCTAAGATGGTTAATGTTCTACCACAAAAATAATGAGGCTACGACGATTCCGTGTTTCCTACTAGGTGTGTATAGACGCTTTCAGGCAGCTGTGCATGGGCGCCGTCATAACCGACCTTCAGTGTTTGTTTCCTCTTTCCTCTTATTCTGTTCGCTTCACTTCATCATTGCCACAGCATGACGGGTTATATTTTCACTTTAGGAGCTACTCTGCCCTCCTCCCCAGCGTACGCCTTTTTGGAGGCTTGTCAACGCCCGCTTCAGTGTCTACGTATTTCGGTAAGAGAAGAGAAGTTCGGCAACGGCGGCTCGATCTGGCGCGTGTTTAAAGCGTCTATTGCAGGAGATGCAGCGTAAAGCAAAGCAGCAGTGGTGCACTGTCGGCGGTGATAAATCACGTACATACCCAAGACTGCGAAAAGAAAAAAAAAAAAAAGGAAACACACGCTCTGCCTTCGTTCTTTTCTTCACATGTGAATCATGTTAATCTTTCCCTAGCCATGGGCGGTAATGTCATTGGTAAGAAAAAACGGGAAGACCCCTCCCCGCTTCGCCCCGCGCCATGAACCACGCCATTGCTATAGAACCGTGAACCACCCCATTGCTATAGACCTGTTCATCTCAGTAGTTATGTGACCGGTGGACAGAGGGCACTGACACACGTGGCGTCTTTGAAATGTAAGGGATATTTACAAAGACAACATAGTAGTAATAACATGGGAAGGAAAGAGAACAAAGCCAATAGATATATAACGAGGCCTTAGAGAGGGGTACCCTTTGTCGCCATTGTTGTTCATGTTGTACCTCCAAGGATTAGAAAAAAAGTTGGAAAAAGCAATCTTGGGTTTGACCTTTCATAGGACTGGCAGGGTCAAAATATTAAACCGCAATTGCCAGTTCTGATGTATGCTGATGACATTGCTAATGGCCGATAGCAACATAGAGCTTCAGTCGTTTGTAAATAGTGGCGCAGAGGGTCACACGCTAGGCTTAGAACGCAGTAGTGACAAATCAGCGGTCCTGGTGTTCAATGATGACGAAATTACAAAGCTAAAGATTCGAGGATTAGAGGTTGAGCGTTTCAATAATACAAGTATCTAGGAGTATAGATTAACGATGGTATAAAATACCTTAGTGAACATGCCAAATCTCTAACTGGTAAGGGAAACAGAAATGTAGCTGTAATGAAAAATCGAGCAATATGGAACTATGACAGATCTGACGAGGTAAGGGAGATCTGCAAAGGAGTTATAGTTCCGAACGTGACTTTTGAAAATGCAGTTTTGTGCATAAAACGGGACGTCCAGGCAAGGCTAGAAATAAAGCCACCTGGAGTGGCTCTGGGAGCTTATGGTAAAACACCGAAGCAAGGTGTACAGGGCGATTTGTGATGATCCTCATTCGACGGCAGGGAAGCTATAGCAGCAAGATAGAATTTGAGGATAGGTTAAGAGAAATATATCCAGAACGATAGGCACGAAGAGTTCTAAGGTCTTTACACATGAAAAGCGTTGATACAAAATGAAGAAATTGTACCAGAAGACTTAGATTTAAATATATAGCAATGGCAAGGAGGCGGATGAGAAAATAGAGGTTATAAAGAAAGTTAAATTATTTGACAGGGAAATAGGGGAAGGAAACATGCAGACTAAATTGGCCTTATATATTTACTGTTCGTTCAAGAAGGACATTAGTAAGGAGCCCATCTTCGACAATTCTAGGGGGAGCTCCTGCTGTTCGAGGTGAGGACGGGAATTTTGCGGACCAAAACATATAGAGCAAGATATCAGGAAGCAGATACGGTGTGTGGATTTTGTGGAAAGGAGGATGAGACGGCTGAGCACTTGATACTCTTCACCCTGCAGTAGTTGAGGAGGCGATTAATTTAACAAACGGCACTGGGATTTATGAATAGTGAGAGAAAAATAGACACGGGTAAGGTGGAGATAACCAAAAAGAGATTAGCTGACTGGTGGCATATGTTCAGGGAAGGATGAATATTTTCTTATTCCCTTCCGGGTCACCCGTAGGGCGGAAGGTGTGGGCAACCGGTTGCATAGAGGCCCTCCATCGTACGGATTGTACATAGCTTTTAAGTATAATTACTCTCTAGACATATTACTCTATGTTAAAGAAATGTTAAGAAAAAAGAAAACTGGCTAGTTGGAGCAAGTCACCGCCCGATCAAAGGATTCCGCCTCATCCATCCATCCATGCATCCATTCATAAAGTGGCCTCAATTTGGATGGGTTCGATTTTAGCAGGCTCGCAGCTTTGCAGGGGTGTTATGTCATTTTCGCCTAATTTTGTGATATAAATATATCCCTTGTTGTACAGAACCAATAATACAGTGGTAATGGGCCACCTTGGGAACTACGACGTAGTTACGAGCCTACATTGTAGAAATTTTCACAAACATCTTCATCTGATGATAAGTCGGAAATAAATAAAAACCGATCTAATATTTGGTCGATAACAGCCTGGTGCAACAAGGCAGTATATTGGAGACACTTTTTTAATTCACATAATAATTATCTTGTAAATATTGAGGATAGTGTAAGCTATATTATCTATGCAAATGATGCTAGTATATTTGTTTCGGGAGTTGAAACCAATGAACTTAAGAGCGACGCAAATAGTTTTTTGACTAAACTCGATGCATGGGCACTTTCAAATTCATTGCAGATAAATATGGGTAAAACTAAGGCCGACTTGTTTACGTCGCGAAATAAACAGTGTTGTTATACAAAGTGGCTTTTACTTGGTTCGTGTGCTATCGATAGAGTCAATAACGTAAAAGTCCTAGCGGTAGTCTTTAACCAGCATATGCCTTGGGACGAAATGGTACTACATACGTGTAAGAAACTTTCGAGGGCAGTCGGTGTGTAAAAACATAGATACGTAACACCAAGTTCGGTTCTTCAACTCATTTACAAATCTCTTTTTTCCGAGAAATTTAATTATTGTTTTTTAGTGTGGGGTAATACAGCCACAACAAATATCAAACAAATTCATATCCTCCAACAAAGAGTCCTTCCTATTATATCTCATCCTGCCTATGATAGTCACACTAGACCACTCTTTAATAAACTCAATATATCATACAAATTTAAAATTATTATAGCTGTAAATTAGCTCCTACATATAAAATGTCTAAGCTACAATGATAATCTGCTCTATCGAATTCAACCCTTTTGTTTAGGGGAATGGCTTAAAGCACTCACTGTATGAATACTTGGTTAGTTAGTGCCGCACTCCAGAACATGGTGATCAAATGTGAAGATACACCCTTCCCCGTCTTTTAATATGTTGTAGTGAAGTGAATATAAAAATTCTATGTGAGAGTGTAAAAAAATGCGTTTTGTTTTTGATCATGATTTTTATTGATGTTTGTATATTAAGTTGTAAATTGATTTTATAATTTTTCTATCTTGAGGTCCTTGCTGAGCTGCGAACTTTGTATTTTTTGTTGTTGTTTTCTACAGCTGCTGTGTGAAGAGGTGGAGGCTTATCAAGCAACACCTTAGTTGCTTTTCTTCGCTTTCCCTCTCTAAACTGGACAAAAATAAAGAGTCTGAGTTTGATACTGACTTTCATTTGTCCAGGTTCGGCGGCGAAACGAATGAAATGTTGCTAGGGGAGGATTACCGATGTCTACGGCCGTACTGGACGTACAGGCTGATACTAGTTTCAATAAAAATAAACTAATGAAGAGACCAATGCGTAGATTCGCAGTGAAAAAGCACGTCAACGACTTGAATAACAATCTTCTGTACACGTAGCAGAGCGCGTTGAAAACTACAAAATACACAGAAAGAATAAAACACATGAAGGACGAACACAGAAACACACAGTTCTTTCAATGAGCAACGAACATTTATGAAATGCCCATGACGCTACGACCGTGAACTTCAAAGAATTGAAAGAAAGAGAACGAAAAATGAAACGTATATAGAGAAAACGAAAATGCTCAAATTTAAAATAAAACTAAATTGCTCAAAAATTTTAAAATACCAAATTAAAACGATAGGACATTCATGAAAATTAACCCCTGAATAAAGGGGAAAAGGAAGAAGAAAGGAAAGGAAATTAACCCCTGAAAAAGGGGAAAAGGAAGAAGAAAAGAAAGGTAATTAACCCCTGAAAATGGGAAAAAGGAAGAAGAAAAGAAAGGAAAAGAAGGCAAAATTAATAATTGATCAAAACTGGCTTTATGATAACTCTGGCGCGAGGAATTCCAGCTCTTTTGACGATAACACCAGAGAAGGCTCAGAAACATTGTTCGCGGCGTATTTGATCTTAAACGCCTCAATTATTTCTCGCCCACACTTATCTTTGTGTGTTTCAAGCACAGTGGTGTTTTCAAAGTTTGGGGTGCTATCGTGGCAGGTATGGGCATGCACGACTATGGGGTGAAATGAGTCCGCTGATGCCTTGGGGACTTCTAAATGGTGCTCCCTAAGGCGAACATTTAGACATCTTCCAGTTTGGCCGATGTATTGGCCTCCTCAGCTCAGTGGAATTGAATAGATTGGCTTTTCTTTACATTTAACATTCTTGTTGGAGTGCTTGATGGAGCATTCGGGTGGTCGACGCTCGTTGTTCGCCCTCTGGCACATTTGTTTTAACCTCATTGTACAAGTGAAGACCACCTTCGTGTCAAACCGAGCTGCAAGAGTCTTCAGGCGGTGGGCTGAATCGCAGGGAACAGGTGATCTCGCAAGTTATGTGCCCACTGTTCGTTTTTTGAGCCCACCAACGTTTTGTGAAAATTGCCGACCGGGCAACTTTCCCCTTATTACGCAGAAAAAGCAAAAACAAAAGAAGCGATATTGTCTCCATCGGTTTCTTTAAGGACATTATTTACTCGAGAGATGTTTCGATGGTCCATCCTAGGCCGAGTAGGATATGTTTTCAACTATCAGCCCTGCTGAAGTATTTATTAGCAGTATTTCAAGATGTTGACCTTAGAATGCTATTTGTTATACGGACATTTCTGCGTATTGAGATTATGAGATGAGGGACAAACCCGCCAATAGATGTCTGACGTCTGTCTTCCGTATAACGTGCGAAATAAAAGGAAATGGCGCAAGAGGATTGCCCTCCAGCATGCTGGGCTTAAGTCAAAGACGAGGCACCAGTGCATGTTTTGGGGTAGGCATATATTTCTTTGTTTGAACAGGTACGCTCTCTACTTTCCGCGGCGTCGAGAGTAAGTCCGGCATCGACTACGTTGCACTCGAGTGATTTCCACGCAGGCGGTTCCTTTCCGGCGTCTCAAATTCCGTGCCTTGGGCGCTTTCGTCAGGCACCCACAAGCTGTCCTTGACATGTTTTTCACCCGGGGAGCCCAACCCTTTGTGTCAAAATAGATTGATTGAACTGGATATCTTAAAGTCCGACGTACACTTCGCGCTTTCCACTTTTGCCCGTGTCCTCCTTTCCTATATCCTCTTCCCTTTTTACCTTGCCCCAACTTGACTTCCCTCCCAGCTTAGGAGAGGGGAGCGCTCAGAGGATTATCTTCCCTGCAGAAAATCGAGGTTGTACGTTGGTCTTTAAGAAAAAAAAAATGAATTACTGCAGACATGACACCAAGCACAGATAGTTTCTTTAAATTCATAAATAAACAAATCAAGCGAATGCTTATACCGCAGAAATGATTCCCCCATACAATCAAAAGTAACTCTTTTGAATTTGTTATGAAGGCGGCACACGATGCTTTCAAGAAACACACACAGTGACTACTTGCGTTGACTAGATTTCCCTTCTTCTTTAAGTTCATAAATATGCCTTGCGCTTCTTATCAAGCCACTACACCTCAAGCAAATTTTCGCTGTCTTAAATAATTTGCCTCTCAACCCTCACGTATCTTAGAGTCATATAAATACTCAATGTGCGCCAGTGGTGACGCTAATTCCTTTCCTCACACGTATCCGTATCCGTACGCCGACGCTGCAAATAGTCAGAACGTGTTATAAATCAACTGAATAAGTTTTGCAGATAATGATGGCATGCCGATAGGTATTAAAACAAAGTATCAGACTACACTTCACAATACAAGGCAAAATTTCGCGGTAAAACGTTACGAAAAACACAAACACAACGCCTTCACCAATTCGCGGAGGGAAGAGAGGAGCGACGATCTCTTGCCACCTTATGGCTGCCACGTTACGTGATCCCAAGATGGAAGCGCCTATGCGGCGTAGGGTGCAAAGGTCCATAAACAAGCAGAAAATACCGGAAGGACACACCGCGCAACGCAACTTCCGGTAAACGCTGATTGGCTGAAATCAGGTGGAAATCTTCGCCTGGCGGAAAAATTGGGTCGGAGACCGATTCAGATATTCTCCCATCGACGAGCGGATATCGCGACTCGGTTCCAAATAGAATGATTCCATAACTCGAAGCGTCTCATCGCGGTGTGATGCCACGTTATGCGTTGTGGGAATCAGTGACCAGCAAAATTCATACACGCTCCGCTCCAGGCCCACAGGTTCCCAGAATGCAACGCGCGCGGTGACGGATTTATGGAAGAGTCTATTCCGCTCGTCGCCGGCGTGGATCCGCTAGTGAATTCACGAGTGTAAACGCACCATTATGCCTGGCTCACAATGGTGTGATTTTAATTGCGATTTCGCAGTTGCGACGTCCCTCGTGCGTTAAAACACACGTGATGGAAGCTGTGCTATGGCATACGTAACGTTGCAACTTTGAAATCGCAAGCGAAATCGCAACTTGCGAGTCAAGGGCCAAACACATGCGCGTCGAAACTGTCCGATTTCGCGTGCGAACCGCCGGAACGACCTTCGAGGGCGAGGGTTTTCGTCGCACCGGAGGCTACGAAAACCCTCGCCCTCGAAGGTCGTTCCGGCGGTTCGCATGCGGAATCGGACAGTTTGGACACGCATGTGTTTGGCCCTTCAGGCTTGAGTCTCGCGTTCGCACTGCCGAAGTTACCGAAATTCACCCCAGGATAACTGAAAGAGCCTTTTCTTTTAATTTATCAATTTATATTTTTATATTAACGATAGGATACAAATCTACAAGTGAAGTATGACACCTAAAAAGACCAGTTAGACGTTAGCCACTTATAGCTAATTAATACACTCATTCTCTTTTTTTTTATTCTCGTACCTTTACGTCCGCCGAAGTCAGCAATTTGGTACTGCAGGAATAATAGCTTCATTTCAAGTGCCCCTTATTGTTTTTTAAACCGGCTTTGTTGAAAAATTATATAAGAAGCAATAGGGTTTATTTTGTAAAAACCAACATAAAATTGCGACCTTTCAGAAGGGTTATTAAGCCTCGACCAAAGCTAGTTTAATGTTACTTTCCCTACAGATTTAGAGCCAAGATTCAGCCTTATACCTTGGCTTCAGAGCCATTTCTATTGCTCGGGGAAAAAAAGGGGGGGGGGGGGTGCTGTGTAAACGTTGGCGCAATTTAAAAATACATTATGTTGCCGCTCAGGTGCTAAACAAAAACTTAAGAAAAAGAGACAGAATGTTGCGTCAAAGGGGCGTTCATACGCATCATTATCCTTATAGCTTTCCCTGGGGATTATATTGCGTCAGCCCTGGTTATATCCAGGGCTGTCGTAATATATCCAGGGCTGTCGTAACTTCAAAGATAAAGGCAGAGAGAAGTAAAAAGGGAATAGTAGGGACAATGTCCTTGCCAGCTCCACCGCGAAGCAACAATCCGTGCCGTCAGATTACGACACAACCAAGAAAGCTGCGGCAGACATGGCGCCATGTTTACATTATTCCAGCCCCCTCCCTTCCTGTTCTCATATTTATCTGCCCGACGCGCCGTTCTTCTCACGTATACGATTTGAAGCCGCCGATAACCGGCCGCCGGTCATGGTCACCTCACGTCTTCATGACAGTCACGTTTATCCGCGGTCGTTCGCCGAAGACAGAGATTCTGCCAAACTCGGTTGTTTGGGGTTGTGCGAGCGCGCGCGTGGTTCGTTTAAGATTGGAGCGTCGTTGGCCGGCATCTTAACTAATTAGATCCTCACTGATCCTTCGCGTAATCAATGTCAGCCGAGCGGCGACGCTTTACATCGGCAATGAAAACGGCGGTTCTCCTACCGCGTAGTTTTGCCCTTTCCGTCTTCCCTCCTCTTCATTTTTCTACCTTAAAACTCAACCTCTCTGCTACTTTTTTACGTTCAATTCCATTTCTACTCATTCTAATACCCATCTTTCACTCGCACTCTTATTTGGGACACTGACAAGGTATTTATGCTCGCCGTTTTATTCTTTTTTTAGCATGACTTCTAAGTGTTTAATTATCCAGAACATGCTCTGCGTCTTTTTTATTACTGCCCGCAAACAGCCGGTCGAGAATCGGCCGGTTTCAGTCGCGCTCAGCCTCTTTTTCATGGTCACGTGGTGTTCAAGCTATGTGTACAAAATATATTCAAAGTCGTGGGTCTTCTAAACTGCGTTACCAAAAAAAAGTAACGAAATACGTTACTCGTTAATTGCTTGCAAAATGAAAGGAAGCGTTACCAACTACGTTGCCTCAAAATACAAGGAGAGCGTTAACGTCACCGTTACCGATAAGAAGTAACGCAGGTTACTTTGCGTTACATTTTTTATTTTTAAATTGTCAGAAACGAAGTTGTTCTCTTTCTTTCTTTTTTGCGACAGCGTGTTTTGACATTGGGACAAAGGGCCTGGGCGTTGGGTTTTTTGTAAAGTGAAACTTTTTTGCGTGGGGAAAAGACAGGAAAAACTTTGAAGCAAGTGTAATGAGTGCAATAATGAATGACTTGGCCCTTATACTTCATATCAGCTTCAATGCCGACGTACAACCTCGGTTTTTTGCTGGTAATCGTGTTAGCCCTCCCCCTCTCCAAAGCTGCGAGGGAAGCCAGGTAAAAAAGGGAGAGGATGTAGGAAAAGGGAAAGCAGGCAAAAGGGGAAAGCGCGAAGTGTACGTCGGTCCTTAAGTCCGGACGCATCCGATTCTACGAGCTAATGGGACCCATCCCGCAGCCTCAAAAGCGCAAGTCAATGGGTCTTTTTTATTGTTTATGATTGGTTCAGCGATGATAGAACCCATTCATAAACACGGCGAACACCATGATGGTGCCCTTTTGACGCGGTCTGATTGCTCCCATCAGCTGGTAGCGTCGGCGGCATCTGGAGAAACAAAGTATAGAAAGAGGACAAAAAATTGAATGCACTTTCTTTAGGTTTTGGGAAGAAGATGTAACAAGTAACGTAACTACGTTATCCGTTACTGTTTTGAAAAAGAAACGAGTAGGTTACCACGTTACTGAAAAAAGTAGCGCGTTACCGGTAGCGCCGTGACTTGTAACGCATTGGAGCCAACACTGCATCTAAGAAACACATTCACTATTAAAAATAGAAAACAATACGGACCTATATTTGTGGCCTCTAAAAAATATCAAATACGTTCATAAAAAAAAAAAAAATGTTTGCACAGATCGCAGGAAGTACCTGTATATACCATTCTCCATATGGTGGCGTACCGCGAGCTCGGCGACGCCATGGCGGCGCACGACACACCAGCCATGCGACGGACGTGGGGTATAAATAAGTGCGCAACAATCTCACGACAATCGGTGCACGCAAATTCGTCGTCGTCGTCGTCTTCTTCACACGTTGGAGAAGCGGAGAGAAAAAAAAACGCGTTCGAGTGTAGCCACGTGACTTCCGGCCATGAGCTTCCGTGCTCATGTTTCTGTTTCGGTTTCGAGCAGTAAAGAGTTTTGGATTTATTAAAAATACACGGGACTGTGGAGCAAAATATTTGTTGAGTGATCTCCTGACGCATTATTAAAACGTCTAGCCGCAAAAAAAAAAAATTTTAACTTTTTTTATGGGTGCCGGTGTCCCATTATCCGCAGTTATGTCGCACTATACTGCTGTTACGTGTATCCACAGTTATCACACCATATTCTCCGATAGCTATTTCAGAAGAAGTGAAGAGTGCGCGCTCACAGCTTTTTATGGGAGCTCAAGATGCCGAAGCGCACGTGCGTTTATAGACCTTTTTCACAAGGGCGCCGCCATCTTAAAATATTGTCACTTCCAGTATGGGCGAAAACATTGTTTTGCCGTCGCCACGCCAATAGATTGCATTTAGGAGATAAGCGTAACAGTCACCCATTCTCGTTTTGTCTCCCCTCTATTTTTTTACTATTTGCAGGTTGAAACGTTTTAATATTTTTTCGCCGCCCATACCGGATATGCCTTCTTTGCGGTCGGGGGCGAGAGTAAGCGGAAAAGGTCTATAGCTTTGACTGCATAGCCAGAGAATGTTGTCCGTAAGTGGAGTGGGGGAGCAGTGGTTAAGCTAACTGCACTTAAGTGTGCCCGAGTAACAAAGGTATGAGATCCTTAAAATAACACATACTGCGGGTTTTCCCTCGGCGCCACATTTGAGCCCAGTGTTTAGAGCCCATGAGTGAGTGAGGAAACGTATTTATTAAAGGAATGGGATACATCACGATCCTTTGATAAAGTCATCCAATTGTGCCATGCTCAGAACGAGCTTACATTAATAGGGAGCTAAGAGCGGCAATCTTGATGGTGCAGAATGCACGTTACGAATGACCTGTAGAAGTTCGACGTCAGCACACGCTCAGCAGTCGCGCAGACAGCTATGGCCGCCAGTGCCTTTGCACCGTCACATTTCCATCGAAAACCCCAAAGGAATACATAACGGCGTTCTGGTGGAGAACTCAGCAAACAGGGCAAGATAAAAGGCTAACTTGTTTCGATGAGGTGTGGCTATAGCTTTTAGTGGCAGCATCGGGAACCCTTCCAAGAACCGACACGAAGACACCCTTTCACGTGGAGACAGTTGGATTAGGGTCTCGACGTGCGTGAAAAAGACCTGGACGTGGTTTGAAGCCCAACGTATCTTCTGCAGGCCTAGACGCCTTGGGGCCCCCGGGTTGTTGTCTCGCATAAAAAGCTTTCAAATGAACTTTGCTTTTATATATATATATATATATATATATATATATATATATATATATATATATATATATATATATATATATATACAGGGTGTTCCAGAGACCGCAGGCCAAATCTCTCCTGCGAAAACTACTCATCGCAACGAAAAAAGGCTTGTGGCGTTTTGGTCCTGGGCCAGGGGCCCATTTAGGAATTAAAGTCCGGGATAATTAAGCTGTTAATTATTTTTTTCGTAATTACCTTTTTTAATATTGTGTTTAAGGGCATGGTTTAAATTATAAAATTGCTCAGCATCATCAAAAAACACTAAATCAACAAATTTCAGAACGATAGAAGGCACGTGAAGCATTTTACGGCTTTCTGAGAAACCCCACAAATTCGACGGGTTTTTAAGTTTCGGCGCAGCGGAGGTTGGTTGCAATATCCTTCCACGGGGCGCGGTGCCGCCGGGGCCGAGATGCGCTCCGATAACAAACCGAAACTTAAAAACCCGTCGAATTTGTGCGGTTTTTCAGAAAGCTGTAAAATGCTTCACGTGACTTCTATCGTTCTGCAATTTGTTGATTTAGTGTTTTTCGATGATGCTTGGCAAGTTTCTAATTTAAACCATGCCCTTAAACACAATATTAAAAAAGATAATTACGAAAAAATATTTAACAACTTCATTATCCCGCACTTTAATAATTTTCCTAAATGGGGACCTGGGCCAGGACCATAATGCCACAAGTCGTTTTTCGTTGCGATGAGTAGTTTTCGCAGGAGCGATTTGGCCTGCGTTCTCTGAAATACCATATATATATATATATATATATATATATATATATATATATATATATATATATATATATATATATATATATATATACATATATATATATATATATATATATATACATATATATATATATATAGAGAGAGAGAGAGAGAGAGAGATGTGTGTGTGTGTGTATGTGTGTAAAATGTCTGGTAAGACGTCTCTTGCCCCAAAATCAGAGCCATTGATCCCAACCAAAAAAAAAAAAAGCTTTTTTTTATGTTACATTTTTTTCCCACCACACTCGCCGCCATTTTATGGATACGGAGAATAAGCTCTGGAAAAGTACGACCCGGTGTTTTGATACCTCAGTCACGGCCGCTGGATCACTCTGTTCAGTGGCGCGTCGCCATGTTCCTCCAAGTGCTCCACGAACCCCGCCTCTTATGCAGGGGAGTCCTTATTGCTGCTTCTATGGTCGGGGCAGGCTAAGAATGCAGTGCGCGTTTGTCGCTTTCCGTCGGCCTTCGCCGCGCACGCGACTAAGTGCTATGAATGCTAGAAAACCTGTGATGCAGGGGGAGAATCTAGTGCATTCTTAAAGGGCAACTCCGAACAATATCTCAAATTTGGGATGACAACTGCTTTCATCCCAGTCAGTATCCCTGAATTACGAGGTATATCTCTTTCGTGAATTTTGTGCGTAGTTTTTTATTGATGTTTTTGTTTCTGAGATTTGACGTCAATCCGAGCTTTCTTTGACGTGTTTTTACCCTATGCGCCATCGGCCTTTTTTGGTACCATCGCTAGGTCACGCCGCTGACGACGCCGGACTTTCGCCTATTGGGGATTATAATGCTTTCGTATTAATCGCTTCCTGGCGAAGCGCGTGTGCTCAAAATTCACAAGATGAACGGACACGTAAAAAAACCCAACCATTCCCAATTTGAGATCGGTTTTCTGAAACAAGAATTCGTATTTGAGCATTTCCCATAGTACCAGGATCGGCTGGAGGGCTCTACATTGTATATTCTGCTTTTAGCTGGGAACTGGGTTGTCCTCAAAAAGTTCCCTGCCGAGGCGCGTGTGCCCGAATTTCGAAAGATGACCGAATGCGTAAAAACAGCCAAACCATCTACAATTTGAGATCGGTTTTCTGAAAAAAGGATTCGTTTTCGTGTATTCCTCATAGGTCTAGGATGGGTTCGAGGGCACTACATTTTATATTCCGCTTTTAGCTTGGAACTGGGTTGTCCTCAAAACGTTCCCTGGCACGGCGCGGGTACCCGAATTTCAAAAGTAAAACTAATGGCTTAAATAAGCCGAACCATCCACATTTTGGGACCGATTTTTTCAACAAGAATTTACTTTGGAGAACTTGCCATAGCAGCAAGACAGGATCGACGGCTCTAAATTTTATACTCTTCCTTTAGCTGGGAAGCGGGTTGCCCTCAAAAAGTTCCCTGGCGAGGCGCGGGTACCCGAATTTCGAAAGATTAACGAATGCGTAAAAACAGCCAAACCATGCCATCTTTAAGATCCGTTTTCTCAAAAATAAATAATTTTCGAGCACTTGTATAGTACCACGGTTGGCTCCAGGGTTCTAAATATAATATTCTGACTTTAGCCGGGAACTGGCTTGTTCTGAAAAAGTTTCCTGGCGAGGCGCGCATGCTCAAACTTCAAAAGTAGAGATAATGCCTGAAATAAGCCCGAACCATCCACAAAGTGGGACCGATTTTTTTTTTTTAAATTCACTTTGGAGAACTTGCTATAGCAGCAAGACAGGATCAACTGCTCTAAATTTTATACTCTTCCTTTAGCTGGGAAGCGGGTGCCCGAATTTCGAAAGATTAACGAATGTGTAAAAACTGCCAAACCATCCCCGATTTCAGATCGGTTTTCTCAAAAAGCATTCGTTTTTTAATATTTGTCACAGTACCAGGACGTGCTCAAGGGCTATAAATTTTATATTTTGTCTTTAGCTGGAATCGGGATGTCCTGAAAAAATTCCCTGGCGAGGTGCGGGTGCCCGAATTTCAAAAGATGAACGAATGCCTAAAAACAGCCGAACCGTCCCCATTTTAGGGCAGTCTTCACAGATTAAGAAAAGCGATTCGAAAAGGTAATAACAAGCATCTTATACACATGATATCAATGAAATATATTATATTTGTATTGCAGTAAAAAAGGGCGTGGTGCAAACCCCGCATATGCAATAGTTTCTATACTTGGTTTCAGCTTAAGTCCAGACGGTGCCGAAGCTACGAGATAATTGGGACCAATCAGGCAGCGTCAAAAACGCAAGTCACTGTGCTTTTTCTTTTTTACGATTTTCTCGGCGATAATAGAACACGTACAGAAACATGCCGAACGCGATGATGGTGCTCTTTGACGTTGTCCCATATGTGCCATCAGCTATAGAAACGTCAACTGCGTCTGGACTTAAAGGTGAAACAAAGTATAGGCTACATTGCCGCGTGAGTGGCGGGGTGATAACTAGTTCTTTCTTTGGTGCATACGCTCGCTTTTTCTTCCCACATCCATTATGCTTCGGAATGTCATTTATGCTTGACGGTGATAAGTCAACACCGCGTATTTACTCTGCATCACAGTCAAATGTCAAAAATCCGATTCACACTATTTTATAATTTCAATGAATTATTATCACATTTGGAACGACAATCCACCTAACCGATATCATAACGTTTACATTAAACACACGTGTGTTGAAGGGATGACCACGATATATTTTATAGTTTTTCTTGGTCACGGAGACGACAACCATCCGCAGGAATGCACTGGCTACATTTCTCGTCTACAGTGGGTAAAAAGGTTATCATGCTCTGGCAGACTAAACTCCTGCTGCCTAAGCAACTAACGACTCATTTTAGGACCCATCTGTTCGTAGAGTTCACTGCAGAGCATCGAAGAGTGTTTCTTGGGACTGTCCGAGACCGTCACGGTCTAAAGCGGACCGTGACGGTCTCCTTTCGACCCATGATGGTGATGAAAATTCAGTTTTATTTGAGGATTCGGTGTTGACGAGTGTCTTCTGAGGAAAACTGAAAACAGCAGAGTCGAGATGGGCCTATTGCCGGAGCGAGCCGATCAATGATTCAACAATTCGAAATCGATGCATAAGCATGCTTCAACTTTCAGCAGCAGAAATTCAAGGTTCCTTTCCAGCTAAATTATGTACTAGTCTTAAGAATAAAAATAATCTAGTCGCATTGTGACGGTCAATGTATGTTCAAGGCTCTCTGGTATCGCGCAGGAGATCGCGATTGAGGAGAACCGATAAAACTAACTTTTCGACAATTTCCAGCAACACCCGGGGGCAATGAGCCTTCAACTAAGTGCTGTAGATGATAAAATTGAGTCAGTTTCACCACTTTAAAATATCGATATTAAGATAAATTCAGTTGGAAAAAGTTACAAGCTGAAACAGCAATAATCACTAGAAAACTTGCACGCATCTTGCGAGCGTACCATGTTTATGACGGTACAGCGTTAAGTTCTGTGCGGGTTCCATTCACAAAATGTTCCGAGCACAATGGAGATGATTGCGTTGGGAAAAAGTATTTTTGGTTTACCGACGCAACACAGTGCCACCGGAGATCGGTGTCATGTGGAAAGCAATGGAGCTCAAAGACACTGCAGCAGCACTTGCCTTGCCGGATTAAGTGCAAGCTACATACGTTCTCTGACAGTATTCGACGCTTTCAGTCGCTATTTGTGCACCCTATCACCGAGCAGTGGTGCACCGATGACAAACTAATTAGAGCCACGGGCTTCCGTGGCTGTCCGCCATCGAAGCCCGGGGCTCTAATTAAGTTTGGGAGTTTGGAACGGCGGAGAAAGCTAGAACAATGTTCGGGCAACACAACGCCATTTAAGCCTCTCATCTGGGACTTTCACTCTTTCTAACGCACCGGCAAAAGGGAAATCGCCGGTAGCCCTTTCCCCTCTTCCCTCTCGCTCTCAAATTGGCGCTACCCATGATAAAACTGTCTGTTCACGAACGAGCCAACGTTCAAAAATTATTTTCTTCAAATAAAACTATGATCTATGTTCTATTAGATTAGCTCCGATATGGAACTGCTCATAGATGCACGAGCAGTACCCCCCCCCCCCCCCCCCTCACTCACCACGACTCGCCTCCCGTCGTTCGACGCGCCGGACGGCTGCTTTGGTAACAGCAGTGTATTATGGGATACGTATGTTTCGAAGCGCTGCGTCTAGATGGCGCTTCTCCATACACTATGGAACACACAGTTTGTAAACGAAAATCGAGATGGCGCTTCGAACGACGGGAGGCGAACTGGAGTGAGGGGGGGGGGGGGGGGGTACCCCGTTCCGTGGGAGTTCTACAACTCAGAGCCGTGTATACAGAGGGTTTGGTCAATGGGAGGCGCGGGCAGAGCCAGGGCGCGCGTCAGACTCGGAAAGAGAGCTGGGCATGCTCTCTTGACCAACCAGAAGCCGTAAAGAATCCCCTAGCGGTGGTAGCGAGAAACAGTTCTGATCATAGGTATATGTTCGTATATGGTTTTAATAGGCACGTAAGAGTGAATTGTAGTAACCCTTTGTGGTTGAAAATAGGGTGCACGTGTTGTTTTGATCATGATCATGCAGAAAGATGTAAGAAGCGAATGCGCCGCTCAACTCTGTTTTGCTCAGACAGAGTGTGACCGCTCGACCGGCAGATTCCCGGCCCTCGGCGCTTGGTGTACGGATTATGTCGATCGTTCCGCTAGTCGCACTCTTCCACCATCATTTTGGATGAGCGTGATTGAAACATCACGCGTAATATATTTTCAGTCACCGAGAGTTACACCGATGCAGTTATCAGGTTTGTTTTTTGCGACCACCGCCAGCTTATTATTTCCGGCTTCTGGTTGGTCACATTCGAATTTCTGAAGACGCCCTGGAACACGCCCAGCCCGCTTTCGGCCAATGGCGCCTCCTCATTTGTCTCCTATACTTCCCAACGAATGGCCAAACTCTCTACATATACGGCTCTGCTACAACTGAGGTAATCTAGTGACGTTGACACGAACTCAACTATGTTACGTCACGGCGCGGTGGTGGCGCGTCGAGCGCACTTCCGGTCTGGGGCTGTGGGCGGAAGTCACCACAGGGGGCGTGCATTTCTGCATTGTTTTGAAAGAAACCTTACAAAAACCCGCCTTTTCGTCAAAACTCCGTGACTGGGGCTGTACCAAAAGAGTCGAGAAAGGTATGAAGTTCAGTTTTAATGTGCTCGGTTCGTCCGAGAACGTGGATATGTGCCGTGAAAAGGAAAACCCAGACGCCGTCAGACCGCGAACGCTCGGGCGGGAAGCACTTTGAGTTGAGTTCACGGATACTTCTGGTCATCAGATTGATTTGTTTTGTTCCATCATGAACGTGGCAAAACCGTCAAGTTGTACGGACCACCTGCGAACTACGTTCGGTGCGTCTTCAAGTTCAAACGGTCGCCTGATCATTCCAACTGTCATCTGCTCGTTCAAACGTTTCTGCTTGTCATCAGCTCTTTCTGACGACACTGGCCCGTAGACCAAACGTTGTCCCGATTGTTGCGATAAGAAGTAGGTGCAGGCCTAAGAAGACTTTAAGTCTGAAGGTTGGCGGGGGTAAGCAGGCTCGGTGTAAGCCGTAGATACAAGGAGATGTTGATCATTGTTACCAGCGGCCATCACCGACATGTGCCTGATTCACTTGGTCCGATTCGGCTTGCGATTTTCAGAATCTACGTTGATTATCTCAGATACGGTTCACGCTTTTGCAGCCCGAGCGACGTCGCGACTGAAAATTCTGAGCGGAATCTCATCATGCGAATCAGGCTTTAGCGCCCTTTCTCCGGCGTCCAACCGGAATGAATCGCCGCATGTCACAATATTCACGCGAAGTTTGGCGGTGCAACGAGCCTCGGTAATTTTGCTCAGGCCGCTCAAGTAGTCACACATTGCCAGGAAGACGTAGAATCAACAATTCCAAAGCGAAAAATAGCACGGGGACTCACACCGACAACTACAACATCGCATTTCAATGGTTTGTTTATGGGCGACGGCGAGCTTCTTGCCCACACTCCATCGTGCATGCGCAACGCCAGTGGCGTCGGCTAGGGGCGCTCCGGTTTGTTTGTAAACATGAGTTGGTCTATAGGAGGCTATGGTGTGGGGCTGAGACGATCGCTTCTTCCCCCCCTCCCCCCGGCCCTTACCTCTTTATGTCCCTTTCGACGGTACTTGGGGGGGGGGGGGGGGGGGAATTAAAACGGTTCGCGTTTCATGTACTCACGAGCGGTCATGACAGGCTTCCAAGCGAGAGGCTCGAGCCAGGGGTAGTCTGCAGGCATGTTCAGTGACGTCCTTTTATAGTTCCTACTCTTGACGTCGGAGTCACAATTATTGGTTATCATCAAAAAATTCTATGGCGCGTGTTCGAATCCACGGTGGCAAGTTTGATTGCGTGCAATGGGAGCTTGGAGTTGACGCATTGTTAAAAATCGCCGTCAATATTGACCAATTTGCATTGCTCTCATTTCCAATAATGAAAGCAGAATTAATCCCAAGCTCGGCTAACCTTGGAGAGCCAACCACGCCGACTCTTTTGGGAGCCTACATGGTCAATAGTCACTCCTTAGAAAGAAAACTGTAAAATGATTTTCTCGCCCCGATAGGGGGGACAACTGCCCCGAGGCGAAATCGGCCAGAAGGCAGACAACGCTACTCGGCTGATTTTGACCTATCCACGTCGCGCTACACTTTGATCATGTCGAGAGAAAGAAACGGAACGGCAGAGAATTGTTTCGGTAAATTATTCTTATCGGCGGAAATACGAACGATATGAAACTGTCACTTTCAACGGTGTTGATTTTCGAATGCAGTTACCCTAAGCCCCCGTTGGGTTTTTCGGAGACCATCAAATATGTTGGTCGTAGCTAATAATCTTTATCGTGACGTCATACTGTCGTCTCCGCACGCTCTCTGGTGCTGCTCTTGCTCGGCGCCACGGAGTGGTGGGGATTTTTCGCCCTTTCAAAAAAAAAAAAAACGTCACGAAGATAAATGGATCTGCGGGTTTATGAGAAAAGTGAACTTTGCGACGTTCTTTCGGTCACTGACCCCGCTACGTAATAACGCAAAAAGCTTTATGTCTGACGAGTTTAGCGACCCACGATGGCACCCCTGAATGAAGGCCCGTTGGCACATTGATACTTTAGACCCCTGTTGTTCTAAAAGAAAACTATCTCCAAACTCCGGTCTCAAAACATGCTTTTCGTGCAAAGCTCGTCAAATTATGAGGCGCTGGAGAAATGCAGCCTTCTGAGTTGAGTTTTTATTTCGAACTGTTTGTGTTCGCCTTCCGCCCATTGAAAAGCATGCCGGAAGGGCCCCAGCACGCACCTGGTATCGCTGCGCCGCAGTGTCCTTCCGCAACATAAAGTCCGTCTGGTTTCATCGCCGTCACCAGGGCAACGAACGCCGAATGAATGAAAGCACGCACGGTACCGCCGCGTAAAGCCAGCAACAGCTGACTCCATTTTACGAACGCCGTCTGCTAGCCAAAGCCGAACGCGATGTGGCAGATCAACCGCCTTCGCCGGTCCGCCGCTGGCAAGAACGACGAAGCTGAGACACGCCGACGGCAATTGAGCAAGCAACAGCACCGCGGGACGACTGCAACGGCGGCATTTATTGGGATCAAAGGCGCGAAATAAACAAGAACAATTTTTATTTGAATCATAACACGCGATATCCAAGTTGGGGACCACATACCTTTGCTTGGTCTTTCCTGTGAACTTTGTTTTTTTACAGAGACACGGGGTGCCGCATTCAGGAAACAGCTCCGTTTGCAAAATATGGGGGCCTTGAAAAGGGCCGTTTAGACCGCTACCAGAACCTATAACTGACGTAACGAGCACTTGACAAGCGGTTGGCGCATAACGGCATAAGTCGTCTTTATGTACACAGGCGGGCGACGGGCTCAGCGCAGCGGATCACTCGAAATCACCGGGGCCGTCAGAATCCTCGTCCTCCGCGGCGACGAACGACTGGAATCTATCAGTGTTTACGCGCGCCTTCTCTCTCCTCCAAAACATTAACTTTGCAAGGTGACCAGTGAAATGGTGGCTCTCGCGCCGTCCAGATGGAAGAGAGTTTTTGACGCGGGTCCAGGTGCCCTCCACCGTATTGCATGGTGTGCGCACCAGTGTTCGGATCGACAAAGTGCAGCCTGTGGTTGACGCAGTCTTGTACACGTTACTAAAAAAAGTAATCGATTACAATTACTATTACTCTTGGCTAAAAAGTATTCGATTAGATTACTTGATTACTCGACAGCAAAAGTAATTGGACATTACTTTAAGAAGTAACCGCTACTTTTCCGATTACTTTATTGTGTGAAGACTAAAGGTGTTCACACTCTTGCAACGGAGTAGGAGTAGTAAGTTCGTTGCCATGGTGACGGCGAGGAAAGCAGACGTGCGGAAGAACGCTGCGGCGCAGCGATACCAGGTGCGTTCTAAGGCCCTTCCCGCATGCTTTTCAATGGGCGGAAGGCGAACAAAAAGAGTTCGAAATAAGGACTTAACGCAGAAGGCTGAATTTCTCCAGCGCCTCATAATTTGACGAGCCTTACACGAAAAGCACGTTTTTTTGGCCATCCCGCGTCCTGTTTTTTTTTATCCGCAACTTGGGTCTAAAGTATCAATCTGCCGATTTTTTTTTTTTATTTCTGTGAGTGTGTGCGTCAGTGGGCTAGTTTGAAGGAAGGACTTACAAAGCTACATTCTGCTCCCTCAAACTTCGCCTTGAATGGCCTTTGTCACGCACTGGGGTTTCCCTGGGGCTTCCCGCTCCCATTCCAAGCCCGAAAAAAAAAAAACAAAAAAAAAACTAACATTTCACGGAAACTGTACATACAAAGGGGTTGACCTCGTTTCTTACAGCTCCCCAAAAGTCCTTCTTTTTTTCCGTTCGAAAAAAGAAGCAAATTTTATTTTTGTCATTTCAGAAAAAAAGGTGTGTGCAGGGGGGGGGGGGGGGATTAGTAACGGTTAGAATTAATTTGTATTACTTCCCAAATTAATCAGATTACAATGGTCATTACTGCCTAATAAAAGTAATCATCTGATTACAAAATTACTCTAAAAAGTAATCGATTACATGTAATTTGATTACTTGTAATGCGTACGGTACAAGTCTGGTTGACGGTGAGGTGCGTGAAGTGAGCGTCATCTGCAAGCTTGTGATAGCCAGCCCAACAGTCAGTGATTATTCTTGTTCCAGGGCGGACCCACTCGGCTATTAGTCCTTGCAGGGTTTTAGCGTCACGGGTCTTCACGGGAACTGGAAAGCAGCACCCGCTGCCATGCTCCACACCGCCGAAAACCCGATGGCCAGGCCTTAAATACCCGCGATGGTACTTTCGCCACCCGAACATACCCTCGTCTAGTTCTACAGCCACGCCTTCGCCGCCAATCATCTCTGAATGCGTAAAGAAGGCATTTACCACAACCTCCCGACAAAGGCTCGTCCAATCAGTTATTGTCTTACTTGCGACATCAGTCTCCCGCTGAATGACGGCGCACGGAGGTTCTGGCACCAGAGGTAGATGATTTTCATGAGTAGGGGAAGCGTCAGGTGCGATCCCTCGAAAAAGGAACCGCTCCGTACCGAGACCTCACCCCGGCACTGAACCTCGACCGGCTTTTTCTTGGGCACCTCACGAGTCATCCACACACCGCACCTCCACAAGTAGCCATCCGCAGACCTAGCGTGGACTTGCAGCGTCATCGCAGCTTCGCACTCTGGGCACGCACGAGAACTCAGGAGCAGGCCCATGTTCTGAAGCAAATTAATTGCTTCAAGAGGGTCTTTCATGGCGTCATGACGACGGCACAAGTTAAACGCCATGGCACTACGATGCTCGTAGTGCCATGCCATGGCCATGGCGTAGGCTAAACGAGCAGAACTGCGCGCTTCTTTGCATTTATTATATTTATTTGATCCGCCATAGCAGACTTGGACGTAGTTCAACTACTCTACTCAAACTACTGTAGTTTGACTACTTTTCCGAGTAACTTGGTAACTTTCAATTACAACTTTATTTGGGTAATTAGTAGTTTAATTTAACTACCTTTTTCAGGTAACTTCTACTCAAATTACTAACTACTTTCGAAATCGTCGGCAGATGAAGTGGCCTTCCCGAACAAGGGGTCCCCTCGCAGCCGTAGAAATTGCGTCACAGGCGTTCTTGAGCCAAGGTGGCGATGAGCAGCCAAAACATAACACCGATGCGCACGAACGCAGGAAGAGATGCTTAACAAGCCTTGGTCGGGTATTGACCTAATCCGGTAATGCACGCAGGCGCCGCGCCTTCAGCTGCAACCGTGCAAGCAAAGACGGGGGCACTCCGAAGGTTGTTGTTTTCATGTTGCCTGCCCTTTGTGAGTTCTGACTCAAGCGGTTTGGGGGTTCTACGGGAGGCGCCACTGACATGACCTCGCAGCTGGGCGCCTGTTCCCATCGTCGCCTCGTCATCAGCGAATACTCGCTTGCACAGCCGGATTCCACCGCACAGAAACGCAGACACGGATAATCCGTTCATGGGAGCACATTCCCTCTTCCAGCTGCAACTGTATGAGCGACGATGCTTGTTCACGTAATCCTTCGCGTCCTTCCGACCTTCCACGACAGGGAGACCTCCTCTTTGTTGAAAACGATTTACTTGTCAGGCGTGTCAGGCGCGTCAGGATACCGTAGTCGCCGGCCAGGGTTGCGAGTCACCCTTGGGAGTTCCTTTTATTGGACCCGGCGTCAGCGGCGAAGTATACTTCGTTTCATCTTCTGTTAAATAAAGAAAAAAAAAATTTTTTTTTCAGTAGTGTAGCACTAGCACTGCAACGAGACGCACAGTCATCCGGATGATCTCATCGTCGTGGCGTCAGACTTGAACCCTTGACGGTCAGGTGTACTCGCTCAGCGTACTCTTCGAACGTCGTGGGAATAAAGAGGGGCCAGTCATAACAATCTCAACTTGCCGAAGAAAAAGACAAAAGGAGGAGAATTTGTTATACAACCCCCCAAACGAGGCAAACCTCACATGTTTCGTCATGGACACCTAAGACGCCAACACTCGCTTACCCGACCCTGCACAGCCTGTTTCTCAAACTCAACGCTGCCGTTCCTTCCAGCGCGTCGGTGGAACGTCTCTTTAGCTTGGCTGGGGACGTCGTTAGTAGGGAAAGGCGAAAACTCTCCTATCAATAACTTCGAAAGTAAATTGCTTCTGCGAGCGAATAAACTATTTTGGTGACAACTCGAGACATAAAATGACTGCATTTATTTCAGGCTCGCAAAGTTTTTCACGAATCAAAACTGCTGTTCATTTTGCTACCACAAAAATATAAAAAGTAACTTCGAAAGTAACTTCAAAGTAACTCGCTACTTTTGTACAGTAGTTAGCAGCTTACTTAATTACTATTACAAATGTGTAATTCCTACTCTACTCAAATTACTTTTGGCGTCGATACTCAGTAACTTAACTTAACTACCTTTTTTGAGTAATTTGTACATGTCTGCGCCATAGTAAAGATTCTTCCTTCCAAGGAACGATGGTGGTTTTCCCGGTACTACGTCGTCTCCCTCGGATTTCGATGGGGCCGGGTGACCGTGGAGTGCCGTGCGGTGGTGTTTGGAACCGGAGGACTCGATGAATGTTTTTTGATAAATATTTACAATGGAGGGCGAATATATAACAGGGGCTGTCACGCTGCTGCTGCCGCTCGCGGCAGCCCGATGTCGACAAAAGCGTCTCGGCGCCAAATCCGTTGCCGCGCACGGCAAGTTCTCTGCCCCGCAAGACAGCGTATGCGGAGCCCTCGGGACCTCGGGAGATAATGACTTGCTCCGCGCACGCGCTCGTTCCAACTCAACTCAGCCGCTTCCCCAATTACCACGGCGTCAAGGGCGACCACTCGCTCCCGCCTTGGGAACGAAGGATTTGTTTACTTCCTACGCGGGGAAATCTGCTTCCACTTTCGGGAGCTGGCCGCCGCTTGCCGCCAAAGGGAAAAACGTGAGATATCGGGCGCCTCCGAAGGACGCTTTGGGTGACCTCGCCGCCAATCCCCGAGCTCTTTCCGCTAAGCTCCCTCGGCCATTCCTACAGCCATTTTACACCTCGTGACACCATTCTAACAATCTCATTGGTTAATCGGTTGGACCACACCATCGCGTGACAAAACAAACGCCAATCGCATGACCAGAACGGTTGCCACGGTCGGCACCCTTCAAACGACAATAATAATAATTATTAGAAACTGCCGGACCTCCGCTGGAAACTCTGAGGCACGGTAGAGTAGTCGTCGCAATAAAAAATCTAAAGAAACAAATAAAATAGCCTAACGGTCGTCGGCGGCGTCATGAGGCCTCGCCGAGTGTGGAGTATAACGGTCTTGGCCGCACGGTATATTATATACCGTGCGGCCAAGACCGTTATACCGTATATATTGTTCATTCTTACTTTTCTTTTCTTTTAGACTACGTCGAATTCTGACGCGAAGACTCCCTCCTTCCTTCGTTCCAACGCGTTGTTTGTTATTGAATTAACAAATCAGCTTCAAATAAGGGTCGTGGCACCCTCTAGGGTAAAGAAGCAGAAAAGAAAACAAACAAGGAACATTGCGAGCAACACTCTCGTCAAAGAACACGCCGCCCGAGAATCTGACGGCTCCGTTCCTATTATTTTTTTTAATTTTTATTCACTTAATTAATTGATTTTGTTGTTGGGTCCGACTGTTCTCTTCTTTGTAACGATGCCGACCGCGGAGTCATGCGGTTTAGAGAAGCTCGTTTTAGCGAAAGCCGTTTTACCGACCCCAGTTTATCGAATTCCTTTATAGAGGAACTCAGTTTAGAGAAAATGGCGATGTACGGATAAGTCAGGTGAGTTAACATTTTTGTAATCAGCCGCCGCAGACTAACGCCGCGAAGCGGCAGGAGCGAAGCGGGGGGCTTGGGTTAACACGCGCACCAGTGACACACGCGCCAAGTAGAAACCCCTTTTTTAAATAGCGTCCCCTTTTCGATAAACGGCATTGCTCTAAACTGAGGCTCTGCTTTCTCTAAACTGTGCTTCGATAAAACGTGCCCGTTCTCTAAAACGTGCTTCGGCGAAATGGCATTCTATCAACCCTAGTAAACCAGCCGACCGCGTGGCAACCGTTCTGGTCGTGCGATTGGCGTTTGTTTTGTCACGCGATGGTATGGTCCGACCGATTAACCAATGAGTTTGCTAGAATGGTGTCACGAGGTATAAAATGGCGGATCAAATAAAAATAATAAATGCAAAGAAACGCGCAGTTTTGCTCGTTTAGCCAGTGCCCGGTTACTGCCATAGACCCAATGGAGTCGATTTCTGGGCAAACTGGGCGCTCAGCAGCGCGTCCGTGGTCGGAGGCGCTCATTACTGCAACGAATCGGCGACTCATTGCTCTATCGATGCATTGCGAAACTAAAATAAGCAGTGGGAACCATGTTCATAAAATGAAGCGCTAACGTTTTAAATATTACTTTTGACGCCGTCGAGCTTGCTTGAGCGGCTTCCTATCAGTTTGCGAAAACGAAGCCACTCAAAATCCAACATGGCGCAGCCCCTCCGCCGTGCTCTGCCGCTGCTCTCTACCGCGGTAGGTTCTGTTTGGAAATTTACGGTTCGCGCGTGCCATGCCACTTGTTATGGCGAAGAATTGTAAGTTCTGCTCCTTGTGTCCAGCAGCTGACAGTTCGTTACGGCGTCTTCCAGGGAATCGAAACAGATGCAGCATTTTTCGCACTCGTTGACGCATTTATTCAGTCATTTACATGACAAGGAAAAACAATTTTCACTGTCACTTTAAACAAGCGTTGTTATGCGGAAAAAAATAATAATGCGCGCAGTATCTACGTTAGCAAGAGGTGCTACAGCGAAGATAGTATGTGCGACACTGTTAGCGCGAACACGACATAGTGCTTGTTTCACTTTGAAAGGCTATCGGCGGACACCAACTATTACTGCTATAGTTCGCCAAGTGACTGAAAGTTTCGTAAACCTCATATGCAACTATGGCGCGAGAAAATCTGTCTTCGCGATCGAAAAACACAATACAGTCATGTCTCGCTAACATGGTCGATCGTTTGAGTCACGCCGCTATATACTTCATATTTTTGGGGACTGATATGTGTCTCCATACAATTATAACTCGTCGCGTTAAATAGAGCAACCCGAAGTACGTACTATGAACAGCTAGCTTGGGAACGAAATGAATAAATACATGTTTTTTTTTATATCTTTATTGTGGTCTCTGTAAAGACAAACGCAAAAAAAAAGGGGGGGGGGGAATATATTAGTGAGACGAAAAAGAACAGTGCACAAGCCCTTCGGTTACAGAATTTTCCCAGAGCTTCACCCTTGTCAGATATAACAATGGTGACTCAATGGTTACAATTTTCAGGGGTTTCCCGCCTGAATCAGTTCTTTCCATTTCCCAGTTGCAGATGACAAAAATAAACAACATACCACCTTCATTGTTTATTCTTTGTTATCTTGGCATTGATTCATGATCATGGATGACTAACACTATGAAGCATTGTTTTGGAAACTGGAGATGTCAACATTAAAGAGAAAATACTGTAACAGCAAACAGAAATGTCTGTTTCCGTGGCATGAAAACACAATAGTCATAATTTCTGATATGTGTTACATAGAAGCGAACCCAGTGTGAAGTAAATATGCAGCCCTGCCGGAGAAGTGTATGCAAACAGCCCTATAAGAGAGGTATGTCTAAGAAGATATTTAAATAGCTATTGGTTGTGGAATCTCAAATACCAACCTGAACTTATATTATGATAAAACATCAATTATTCAACCTGTGTAATAAGAATGTAACGAAACATTTTTGTGGGTCAGATATTGTCCAGCAAAACTTGAGATCTTAAAGAGTGAAACCCTTCAAGCACGTAGTTTGAATTCTAGCTTCCAAAGGTCCTGGAATCACTGGTTCGAAGCAACAGATCATCCCCCCCTCCCCCTCCCAACCTAAGAAAGAAAATTGCCTAGAGGTTGTTGTCCACCAGCAGGCTAACAACTTGTCTGAACAATATACATCTTAAAACCTGAGACTGTGGTTGGAAAGGTTGAAGGTATTTAGGAGAGGCAACAAGAAAAAGAAGAGGCAAGGTTGCCTCTTCTTGTTGCCTCTCCTAAATACCTTCAACCTTTCCAACCACAGTCTCAGGTTTTAAGATGTATACTATTCACCAGCTCGCCTGCACACTGACCGTCTTTTCGTTAATTGTCTGAACAAAGTGGATGCCCAGAGGCTTCTGTTAGTTTATAGGATCTTGCTCCATAAAAATCATGCAAGGAGCAACCTGCTGACACAGTGGAAAAAATTGTCTCTCGAGGGTCTCAAGAAGCACAGCCAAAGGATTTCATGCCTAGTTGAAAGTTCGTGTCATTCTGACTGGTATATGCAAATAAAAAGTTAACACAATGCATTGCATTTCGGGCAAACTTATTCGTTGCTTACTTACAGACCTGAACCAAAATCTTTAGAGACATATTTCTCAATAATGTGTAGACCTAGCTCTCTGTAGACCACTTTGGTATTTCTAATTTCTCTTGGCCTCTTGATGCGCTTCCGATACCTGTCGCTTGCGCCGTCAAGTTGAAACACGAGTTGAACCAGATTTTCTTGGTGTGGCCTCCGAGATCCTATATTGCTCATGGGATGGACCAGCCACTTCACTGTTCTTTCTCATTTTTGCTCTATGTGTGTTCTCTATCCTCTCAGGATCTGCACAGGACAATGTAAGAACACATTAGTTTGTCTCGTCACAACACATACACTTGCAGAATAGACACAGGGCTATGAAACATTGCATAAAGCTGCTCCTACTATCCTTTTGTTTTTGTTATAATCAATCCTCTTTGCCCCAGCCACTCTCGTTTTACACTACAGTTGACCGTCGATTAAACTGTATAGATCACTATGGCGGAACCTAGCATGCTGATGGTTACATATTCAGCTTGATAGGTTGGCCAGCAATCAAGTGCACTTCACAAAAATGTTACCGCAGACAGTATACCTTTTGTCCATTGGGGTTCCCGAGGCTTGTTGGAGTGATTTTCATGCCTTGAGAATCTGTGTTGATACACAAAAAATGAACACATAATGCAAATGATGCTATTTTATGTGCAACGAACGAGAAAATAAAAATGTCTAACGTGAGTTTCAATTGTTTTGAGGGGAGTGCGTCGGTAGGTGTAAAAACTTCCGAAAGAAGCTCTGCTGTCTGCATTCCGCCCTTCTATGCGTAAATCTTTCAAGATTTTAAAAGTGTCTTTAGAAATTAAATTATTTTACTATCCTGCTTTCTATTTATTTCTAAAAGAAATAAAACGTGGCAAACTACTCGCAGGGCTGTAAAAGAATCTACACCAGATACATTAATAAAAACGGGCAGATATTATAAGATATGAACTCTTAAATATTATAAAACTGAGAGAAGAATATTTATATATAGGCTACAATTTACTCGACGGGGATCTACATTGCTGTGCACGAAATTGACGAGAGGTAGAGGAGGTGATATTTCGCCAACAGTCTACAGATCATAAAATATTTGCAGGACGGTCCTCATCCACAAAACCACGTGCTAAGAGCGCTCGCCGAAATCTGTGCATCGCAATAAAATCACGGTGACATTTTGTAAATTTCAAAAATGAAACGATATATTCAATTACCTAAAAGAGTACAAAACCCTCAAACGGTGCAGTTTGTGGCTGGAAGATCTTTCAAACTCACCGTCGTCAGTTGGGATCCGAACAAACGTGTGCTTCTTGTCCCTGACGCTGCTTGGGAACCACTTTGCGTAACTGCATGAATGAGGTAGTTCAAAGACACGAAAAGCTTTCCACTCGCCTGAAAGTGCGAGGCTCGCGCAGTGCGATGATCGAGGCGCCGACGCTTGACGCACGGAAGGGAAGCGAAAGCGCGAAAGCGCCGAGCAGACCCACGCACGCCTCCACAACGGTCCACGGGTTTCAGAACGCGCAGAGCGCACGCGCGCATGCGCACAGGAAGCGGTTTCGTTTTAGAAACGCAAAAAACAGAAAAAGGCAAAATTTTGAAGGTGTGATATTGACACGAGCTTTAAAAAAAAAAGTCATATTTTTAAGAATACGCAATTCGTATTTAGTAAAATAATATGCGGTCATAACTAGAGCTAAATGAAGTTTAATTTATTATTGTTTTGTTTAGTTTTTAGTAATGGGCGCCTCCGACGAGGCGAGCGCTGCTGTACAACTCTATGGTGGCGCCATCCGTGTTCCGGCCACGCAACTCCCTCCGTGTCCGGAGGTTGGTTTAGCCTTCTCGGCGCCTTATTCTTCCAAAAGCGAGCATCGCAGTGCCATGGCGTTTAACTTGTGCCGTCTTCATGTCGCCATGAAAGACCCGCCTGAAGCAATTAATTTGCTTCAGACCATGGCCCTGCTCCTGGGTTCTCGTGTGCGCCCAGAGTGCAAAGCTGCGATGACGCTGCAAGTCCGCGCTAGATCTGCGGATGGCTAATCGTGGAGGTGCGGAGTGTGGATGGCTCGTGAGGAGCCCAAGATGAAGCCGGTCAAAGTTCAGTGCCGGGGCGAGGTCTCGGTACGGAGCGGTCCCTTTTTTGAGGGATCGCACCTGACGCTTCCCCAACTCATGAAAATCATCTACCTCTGGTGCCAGAACCTACCGTGCGCCGTCATTCAGCGGGAGACTAATGTCACAAGTAAGGCAATAACTGATTGGGCGAGCCTTTTTCGGGAGGTTGTGGTAAATTCCGTCGTTACGCATTCTGAAATGATTCGAAGGCGTGACTGTAAAACTAGACGAGAGTATGTTCGGGTGGCGAAAGTACCATAGCGGGTATTTAAGGCCTGGCCAGTGGGTTTTCGGCGGTGTGGAGCATGGCAGCGGGTGCTGCTTTCTTGTCCCCGTGAAGACCCGTGACCGGAGGTCGGCATTTTAGGTCGCCCTCAATCACCCTCACCCTCGCAGCCACACTCACCTTCAGCCCCTTACTCACCCTCATCCTCACAGTCATACTCACCCTCACTGAACCTCACGGCCCTCACGCCCCTCACGCACTCACCGCCTTCACGGCCCTCATGGCCCTCACGCCCCTCACCGTCCTCACGGCCCTCACGCACTCATCGCCCTCACGCCACTCACCGCCCTCACGCTGCTCACTCACTCATGGCCCTCACGCCCTTCACGCACTCACCGCCTTACCGCCCCTTACGCACTCATAGCCCTCACGCCCTCACCGCCCTCACGGCCCTCACGCACTCCTACACCTCACGCCCCTCACGCACTCATGGCCCTCACGCCACTCAGGCAAGCTTCAGATGGGGCAATTTCGCCCAGAAACTTGACGTCACAACACCAGCAACACGGGCCGCCCGCGTTCACACGCAGCAACCAATCGCTGCAGTTTGCCATCATCACCATGAAATTTTATTTTTCTTGCACTATTTAGACACACAATTACATGCTATAAACGCGTTTTTATGCATTTAAATCTCGTTGAGAATACTAACGCATCTTTCTGAAACAGTTTATTTCCAAAAATGATCAATGTCAAACCAGAACCAAGTCTTTTGTTGTCATCATCACCGGCACGAGGTATCACGTAAAAATATCGCGTCCCTGATTGGATGCAGCCGCTCCAAACGTCTTCGAATTGCTCCGAGTTGCTCGCTTGTTTCGAGCCGGACCCGATCTCAGCAATTCGTGTCGATCTAGGGAAAGCTAGGGAACAACCCGCCAGCAAAACCTAAATTGCTGAGAAAGTTGCTCCGTGTGAAGGGGACCTCAAGCACTCACCGCCCTCACGCACTCATGGACCTCACATTCCTCACGCACTCGCCGCCCTCACGGCCCTCACACCCCTCACGCTTCTCATGCCACTCACACATTCACCGCCCTCACGCCCCTCACGCACTCATACCCCTCACGCACTCACCGCCCTCACGGCTCTCACACCACTCACGCACTCATGGCCCTCACGCCACTCACGGCCCTCACGCCCCTCACGCACTCACCGCCCTCACGGCCCTCACGGTCCTCACAGCCCTCACAGCTTTCACGGCCCTCACTCACCCTCACACTCACGAATTTTTCTAGTTCAGAAACTCACGCACCCTCACCTAACCTGTGAAGATAAGGGTGAGTGAGGGTGAGTGAGTGCCCTCATGAGTGAGGTGTGCCGAGGTATGCCCGTGACGCTAAAACCCTGCAAGTGCTAATAGCCGAGTGGGTCCGCCCTGGAACAAGAATAATCACTGACTGTTGGGCTGGCTATCGCAAGCTTGCAGATGACGCTCACTTCACGCACCTCACCGTCAACCACAAGCTGCACTTTGTCTACGCGAACACTGGTACGCACAGCAATACGGTGGAGGGCACCTGGGCCCACGTCAAAAACTCTCTTCCATCTGGACGGCGCGAGAGCCACCATTTCACTGGTCACCTTGCAAAGTTCATGTTTTGGAAGAGAGAGAAGGCGCGCGGAAACACGGATAAATTCCAGTCGTTGGTCGCCGCGGCCGCCAAAATCTACAGCCCCGACGCAGACAGGGACCTTCCCTATAGTGCAGAGGACGAGGATTCTGACGGCCCCGGTGACTTCGAGTGATCCGCTGCGCTGAGCCCGTCGCCCGCCTGCGTGCATAAAGACGACTTATGCGCCAACCGCGTGTCAAGTGCTCGTTACGTCAGTTATAGGTTCTGGTAGCGGTCTAAACGGCCCTTTTCAGGGCCCCCATATTTTGCAAATAGAGCAGTTTCCTCAATGCGGCACCCCGTGTCTCTATAAAAAGTTAACAGGAAAGACCCAGCAAAGGTATGCGGTCCCCAACTTGGATATCGCGTGTTATGATTGAAATAAAAATTGTTCTTGCTTATTTCGCGCCTTTGATCCCAATAAATGCCGCCGTTTCAGTCGTCCCCGGTGCTGTTGCTTGCTCATCGCCGTCGGCGTGTCTCAGCTCCGTCGTCTTTGCCAGCGGCGCACCGGCGAAGGCGGTTGAGCTGACACACGCGTTCGGCTTTGGCTAGCAGACGGCGTTCGTAAAATGGCGTCAGCGGTTGCTGGCTTCACGCGGAGCTACCGTGCGTGCTTCCATTCATTCGGCGTTCGTTGCCATGGTGACAGCGAAAAAAACGGAACGCCTTTTTCGGAGGTCGATACGGGGCAGAGCAAAAGGGCAGAGTAGTAGTTTGACGTCTGTGACGTCATGCCCGGTTTTCGTCAATATAGAGCTATTTGTACCCAATTTGTTACCTTAACATCTTCACTTCGCGCACTCTTCCGGAGTGTGTTCCCATGCTCGTGCCTCCGAAGTCAACACAACTGTCATAGTTAGTAAAAGACGGCCCGTGCCTGTCGTTTGCAAAGCGACGATGGAAACATATTGCCGCGGCGTTTTTCGCGGCCTCGGAGATGCAGGAGAAAGCCGACTTTAAAAGTTTCAACTGCAAGTGTCAACAAGAGCCACGTAAATACTTGTGCACACTGGGAGCGGACGCGCGCGTTAGATCGAAGTGCATCGGGACCGATCTTTTACGATTACAACTTGATACTGACGTGGCACTTGGCAAAGAAAGGTGGAACCGGCATTGCGTAGCTCCCACAAACTGTTATAGCTCAACAGTGACGTACAGTCGTGTCGAAATAAAAATGGCACACTAATTACAAAGTATACGTACATACCGTGTTGCGAAGGTAATCTATACGGCGTTTATTTGAGCTCTATATCACACAAAACAAGGAGATAGAATCGCTGAGTGTCCCTTTTCGACGACAGCGTTTGTCACCGCTGCCTCGGAAAACAAGGAGATGACAAGGAGAAGAGAGTGACCTCTTAGCCTAAAATATAGGTCAGCGATCAAACTATAATACAGGAAGGGTCCACAAGGGTCGGGGGGCGCGTATTCCATTCAGCAAGCCAGCCGGTCGTGGGCAGACGGTCTTGGCCAAGGACCGTCGGAGCAACGCTGTGCAGAGTGGGAGTGCCGGCTAGGCCTAAATAGCTCGCTCGGTCGGTGTCATCGTTGTCGTTGTAGCTTTTCCCGGGTGTTTCCTGACACAGCGTTCGCATTCGTCGTGGCCGGTTTCGAGTACTTCCTTCTTTTTGTACCGTGAGCTACACTGGCCGAGGTTGAGCAGTTTCGCGTGGCTCGCATAATGAGCCGTGCTCCGTACTGCTGCCCAAGCGCGAGGAGCAGTGACGTCACACGACGCACAGCTGGCGCGCCGGAGACGCCGCCGCCGCGCGCGCCTCGCCGGTCTGCGCATGCGCGAGGAGCAGTGACGCCACACGGCGCACAGCTGGCGTGCCGGAGCCGCCGCCGCCGCGCGCTCCGCCACCACCGGGCGCGCCTCGCCGGTCTGCACATTCCAGAGGAGTGACGTCATAGCCGAGGCAGACGCACTGGCGCCGCCGCGTGTCCAGCTGTCCGCCTCCATTGCGCAGTAGCCAAGTCTGACGCTGCACCGGAGCCGCTCTATAGCGCCTCTCATTTTGTGCGCATACGCTCACGCTACATATATCCCATGGCATAGCCGAGCTAAGCCACCGCAATTTTTTTCTTGCTGCTTGAAATTCGGGGCCCGCGAGAAGAGCACGTAGAAAACTAAATGTCCGTCGCTCGTCGCGACCAGTACGCTGTCGGTCATGTTGATTTGATCGAGAAAGACGACTCAAGAGCTGATGTCATACGTACAGTTTTGGCGTAAGATCGTTTCATGAATCTGGCCTCTGTTCTTTAGCGTATGGCACTGCAACAATAACACACCGCATCTGCCGCTTCCCCCCGCCCCCCGCCCCAACACTGTACACAAACAAACCGCAACTAATTCTCCGCAAAACGTTAACAAAAAAGAAATATTTAGATACTTTGCTTGTTTTCGCGTTTCCGGCAGTGACGTCACGGACGTCACTGCCTCGTATCGGCCTCCGAAAAAGGCGTCCCGAGGAAAGCAGACGAACTTTATGTTGCGGAAGAACGCTGCCGCGCAGCGGTACCAGGTGCGTTCTCAGGCCCTTCCCGCATGCTTTTTAATGGGCGGAAGGCTAACAAAAAGGGTTCGAAATAAGGACTTAACGCAGAATGTTGCATTTCTCCAGCGCCTCATAATTTGACGAGCCTTACACGAAAAACGCGTTTTTTTGGCCATCCCGCGTCCGTTTTTTTTTTTTGTTTTTTTTTATCCGTAACATGGGTCTAAAGTATCAAACTGCCGCGTGCGATTAGCGACTTAGTAGCGCCTTGTTAGCGCTTTAGTTGCGCCTTGTTAGCGCTACCGTAGCGCCTTGTTAGCCCTTCCTGTACTGCGGGTACTGCTGCGGATTTGCCCGTTCACGGCGGTTCCGGTTTCTGTGGTTGGGTGAGCATCAACAGCACCATGGCGGACATCTGGGACGCTCAAAATAAAAACGCGACAAATGCTGTTACATACGCAATTACTGAGTGTATGTGTGGACGACTTAACGCCCAGAAGAGCCTTCTGAGTGCGCGGAATCTTTCACCACCGCGGTACCGACGGGTACCCGGCGAACTTTGTTCCCATGCTGAGGGATCGAGACAGAGCTTCTTGAAGCCGGGATCACGCATGTCGAAGAGAAAGTAATGAGGTCGTACCCAATCAATTAGTCGCTCAAAGTCCATGACTCTCGATCAAGAATGCACTGAAAGAATAAAACACGTAAAGGACGAACACACACACAGTTCTTTCTTTTGAAAGAACTGTGTGCGTAGGTGTTTGTCCTTTACGTGTTTTATTCTTTCTGTGTATTCTGTAGTTTTTCAACGCCCTCTGCTTCATGTACTCTGGATCGCCTGCCAGACCGTTTGCTTGGAGAGCTGCCCTTTTACTTCCTTTTCTTTCACCACCAAAGGAAAAACAACAACAACCTAATCGCCGTACACGCGCTGCTCCGCAGCAGCAAGCACGGGACAAGGAGCGTAAAACCGCCAGCACTGCGCTGCTCCAGCGCTGCTCAAGCGCTAACCACGAGCGCTGCTGAAGCGCTAACCGAGCATTACGTCGCGCGCAAGACGGTGCCACATGAGCGCTGCTAGAGTGAACTAGCACGGCCGCTTGATAAGGGACTCCCCTTGGGAGCGGCCTGCCGTATGTCTCGCGCCGCCGGTGAGAGCGATAGTTCTACTTTACCCCGCAGCGTCAGCCGTGGCGCTCGTTATCGGCGAGAGACAGAGCCGGCGAGAGATAAGGGAGGCGCAGTCCGCCCGGCGCGGCCCGGTGTGGCTAGGGTCAGGGTGCCTACATGTTTCCGCTCCGCTTCCGGAGCGGCGGAAACATGTAGGCACCCTAGGTGTGGCTATTTAGATTGTTTTTCGTGAAGCGGCAAGTCTCATTTGAAACGAGTGCCAGATTGCATGAATGATGTGACAAATCTGTGCCGAATAGAAGCACATAATTCTTTCTGCGAGGAGCTCACTCAGCTGCAGGCTGCGCGTTAGAGCCGCATTCAGCTGGCAGTATGAGCGAATTGTCGTTTTCTTGTTCCCGTCCCCGTTTCTATTACCACTGTAATTAGTTATAGTTGGATATAGCTAGGCCGTATGATTTACGATTTTAACCGATGCTCGAGCACGCTCGAGCTGTGCCTTTTATTTATCTGTGAGGGACAATAAGAAAGGGATTCCTCGTGCATAACTTCTGCAATATAAACTTCATTGTTCACGAACAGATCAAGGGAGTCATATAGTTCGCAAGCTGAATACCTTTCGGGAAAGAGGCTTCCGCGAAAGTCTCAATATATTCTCTAGAGAGCTGTTTAGGTCACCAGCCGAGTTAGCCAGAAGAGGTCTGAGGAGCTTCCCGAGAAAAAGCTCGCAGAGTTCTTAGCTGTGGTACCGGTCTCTGCAGTTAGTACACCACATCAGCGGGCAGTCCATAAGGTGTGGAAGCTCAGCGCTCGAAAGAACCTAGCCAATCCGTCCAGAACGACGAATCTCTGTAACTGTAGAGCCCTCTCGACAAAGGTGCAGACGAGCTTGCACGGCCAGACAGCTTCAGGTCGTGGATAGCTGGGTCCTCTTTGGTCAAGGCTAAACACGAACTGATTTTCTCCGTCACGAGATTCATTTCCCTTAAGTTACAGCTTGCATTCAGGACACGTCACCTGCAAAGCTGAGCGGGTTCTACACATTAGCCTTCCTTGCTTAAATCTGTCTTGAAATTCGTCGCAGGTTTGTCGCAGTTTTTTAATTCGCTCGTTCAGTCGTTTGGCTTGTATTTGAAGGCGGTGCGCGTTTTTCTTGGCATCTTCCATGAAGCCTATAGCTGTCAAATTGAATGACGTCTGACATTCTTCCACTTCAAACTCTTTTTGCAGGCAAGGTTCAATAGCCACGCACTCATCAACAGCTTGTCTTCTTTCTGCAGGGGACTGCATTTTGCGTTGTCGGCTTCTACCGCTCGCATGCGACGTGGACGCGTTAGGTGGCACACGAACAAGCGTTCTGCGTCTCTTTGAACCTGCTGGTTGCATGTACAACGAATACAATGGGAATTGAGTCGGCACCGCTATCGGTCGCAGTACCTTCCGCTTCATCCCTACCTTGTAGTCCTCCGCCTTAAATGCCTATATGTACAACCTCGGCTTTCTGCAGGGAAGATAATCCACATAGCGCTCCCCTCTCCTAAGCTGCGAGGGGGAGCCAGGTTGGGGCAAGGTAAAATGTGAAGGGATATATGAAAGGAGGTGACGGGCAAAAGTGGAAAGCGCGAAGTGTACGTCGGCCTTTAAAATGAAGGGAGCGCACGACGCTCCTGGAGCTTGGTTGCCACTGGCTGCCCTTCTCGCTGCATTCTCGCGAAATGTTCTTCAACCAGGCATCCCAAAATTTCTCTCTAGACGGAAGCTCGTGATAACAGAGTTCCGGATCTCTCGCAGCATTTGACTTACAACGCGGCACGCAACAGTTTTTAGGCATCGCGTGCTCCGTAACCCATCTGCACACTTTAAAACTGTGCAGAGACAGACAAAAGGCGGCTGTCTACGTCTCTTCTTTCTCATCCATCAGTGGTTATCGCCATGAAACTATAGAAACGAGCAAAAAAACGATCGAAAACACAAACCACGCATGCGAGCACAGGGTAAAACTGCGATATTTTCTCCGCGCAAAGTGGTGCAAAGGTGGGGGACAAGCGATTTTTGCCGCCTTTTGCAACCGCGACAGCGCCTCGGTATCGGCGAAGCCAATGACGGGCAGATATTTTCTCTGGGTCGCGAAGCAAGAGCGCGTTGGGCGCCTTTTCTATACTCTTTTTCACCTTATGATGTACCGCAGGAAAGGCTACAAGCGCGAGCTCCTTGCTCTATAAGGCACATCTTGGCGGCACAAGCTCTCGTGCGTTAAGAGTAGCTCCCAACGCTATGAGCTCGCGCTTCTAGCCTTGTCTGCGGTACAACATAAGGTGAAACGGAGTATAGCTTTCAGCTCACAAAACCACTCGCCGATGTGCAGCGCCTCCACGGCAGATGGGAGAAGTTCTCCTCTCACGCGCGCTCTTTTGTTTTCGGAAAAAATCGGCAGGCCGCACCAACAGGGGGATCGAGAGGCCGTGCCCATGTTACTGATTTAAAAAAAAAAAAAAACAGGGCGCGTTAGAGGTAAAAAAAACACGTTTTTCGTGTAAGGCTCGTCAAATTATGAGGCGCTGGAGAAAAGCAGGTCTTTGCGTTAGGTCCTTATTTCAAACTCCTTTTGTTCGCGTTCCGCCCATTGAAAAGCATGCGGCAAGGGCCTCAGCACGCACCGCTCGCAGCGTTCTTCGGCAACTTAGGCTGTGTTCCAAATCTTACCCAAATGAATTTGAGTTACTCCGGCGGATCGTTTCACGTGACAGCACAGATTGAAAAACGCTGGACGCGGGTAGGTATTAGAACGCCAAGGGTAAAAAACCCTCACCCTGGAGTAAGAAGATCGAGTAAATTTTAGAACACGACCATAAGGTCCATCTGCTTTCATCGCCGTCCCCATGGAAACGAACACCGAATGAATGGAAGCACGCACAGTACCGCCGCGTGAAGCCAGCAACAGCTGACGCCATCTTACGAACGCCGTCTGCTAGCCAAAGCCGAACGGGGTGGTCAGATCGGCCACGTTCGCCGGTGCGCCGCTGGCAAAGACGACGTAGCTGAGACACGCCGACGGTGATTGAGCATACAAAAGCACAACGGGACGACTGCAACGTTTTTTTTTTTTTTTTTTTTTTTATTGGGATCAAAGGCGCGAAATAAGTAAGAGAAATTTTGATTTGAATCATAACGCTCGAAATCCTAGTTGGGTCTTTCCTGTGAACTTTCTACGGAGATAAGGGGTGTCGCATTGAGAAAGCAGCTCCGTTTGCAAAATATGGGGGCCCTAAAAAGGGCCGTTTAGATCGTTACCAGAACCTAACTGACGTAACGAGCACTTGACAAGCGGTTGGCGCATAAGTCGTCTATATGCACGCAGGCGGGCGACGGGCTCAGCGCTGCGGATCACTCGAGTCACCGGGGCCGTCAGAATCCTCGTTCCCTGTCTGCATCGGGGCTATAGATTTTAATGGCCGCGGCGACGAACGACTGGAATCTATCAGTGTTTCCGTGCGCCTTTTCTTTCCTCCAAAACACTTCGCAAAATGACCAGTGAAATGCAGGCTCTCGCGTCGTCCTGACGGAAGAGAGTTTTTGACGTGAGCCCAGGTGCTCTCCACCGTATTGGTGTACGCACCAGTGTTCGGGTCGACAAAGTGCAGCTCGTGGTTGACGGTAAGTTGCGTGAAGCGAGCGTCATCTGCAAGCTTGCGATAGCCAGCCCAACAGTCAGTGATTATTTTTGTTCCAGGGTGGACCCACTCAACTATTAGCCCTTGCAATGTTTTAGCGTCACGGGATCTCCACGGGTACAAGAAAGCAGCACCCGCTGCCACGCCCCACACCGCTGAAAACTTACCGGCCGTAAATACCCACGATGGTACTTTCGCCACCCGAACATACTCTCGTCTGGTTCCATAGTCACGCTTTCGCCGCCAATCATCTCTGAATGCGTAAAGTCGGCATTTACCACAACCTCCCGACAAAGGCTCATTCAGTCAGTTATTGTCTTACTTGCGACATCAGTCTCCCGCTGAATGACGGCGCACGGTAGGTTCTGGCACCAGAGGTAGATGATTTTCATGAGTTGGGGAAGCGACAGGTGCGATCCCTCGAAAAAAGAACCGCTCCATACCGAGACATCGCCCCCGCACTGAACCTTGACCGGCTTCCTCTCGGGCACCTCGCGAGTCATCCACACACCGCAACTCCACGACTAGCCATCCGCAAACCTAGCGCGGACTTGCAGCGTCATCGCAGCTTCGCACTCTGGACACGCACGAAAACCCAGGAGCAAGCCCATGCCCTCAAGCAAATTAATTGCTTCAAGAGGGTCTTTCATGGCGTCATGAAGACGACACGGGTTAAATGCCATGGCACTGCGATGCTCGCCTCAGGAAGAATAAAGCGCCGAGGGCGCTGAACAAGCAGAGCTGCCCGCTCCTTTGCATTTTTTATTTTTATTTATTAAGCCTTTTTATACCTCGTGACACCATTCTAACAAACTCATGGTTAATCGTTCGGACCACATCATCGCGTGATAAAACGAACGCCAATCGTATGACCCCAACGGTTGCGACGGCATCGTCACAGAGAAGGGCGCAGTCGAATCCAACAACAAAATAAGGTAACAAAGTGAATAAAAATTAAGAAAAAAGAAGGGAGCCGTTGGATTTTCCGACGGCGTGTTTTTTGATGAGAGGAGGAGCGGCCGTGTTGCTCGCAATGTTCCTTGTTTGTTTTCTTTTTTTTTTTTTTTTTTACCCTAGAGGATGCCACGACCCTTATTTGAAGCTTATTTGTTAATTTAATAACAAACAACGCGTTGGAACGGAGGAGGGAGAGAGTCTTGGCGGTCGGAATTTGACGTGGTCCAAAAGAAAAGGAAAGAACGAACGCACAATATATACCGCATTGCAAGATCTCCGCACTCGGCGAGTCCTCATGACGCCGCCGACAAAAGTTATGCTATTTATTTTGTTTTTTGAGATTTTTTATCGTGACGACTACTCCACCGTGCCTCGGAGTTTCCAGCGGAGATCCGGCAGTTTTTAAAAATCATTATTATTGTCGTTTGAAGTGCACTCTTCCTATGCTGCTTTGTTCCTGACGCCATCAAAATATGAGGGGGGGGGGGGGGGGAATAGTTAGCGTATCGTACGAAAATACAAAAAGTTTAGTTCATGGTCAGATTGGTTTGTGGATACAATTAGTCCAATTAAATTAGTCCAATTAAATTAGTCCAATAAAATTATAGACGACTGGTGCGTGACCGAAAAAATCCGCCTGGCCCTGGACCAGGCGGAGTTTTTTCGGTCGCGCACCAGTCACCTAGCTGTGTTTGGAGATTTGTGTTGGTCCCTTATTGTCCCTCTTGTCCGGGGATTATTTTCGTAATTTTTGTCTAGCTCGCATGCACCTTTGCATTTGACTGCATTATCATCATAACTTAAAAAAATGCAGGCCGTTCACCCTTGTTGGTGTTAGACTGGTGGCAGCTGATAAAACCCGTGTGCTCTGCTGACGTCTAACTCCTGGTTAGCTCATTTAGTAGAGCGCTCCACTGGAAATGGAGAGGTCCTTGGTTCGATACCAGGACCAGGCGGATTTTTTCGGTCGCGCACCAGTCCCCTAGCTGTATTTGAATATTTGTGTTCGTCCTTTGTCCCCTTTGTTCCCCTTCTGCAGGGATTATTTCCTATTCCTATTCGTCCCAGTGGCCTAAATGCAAAAGTACAAAGGTGATAGTCGTGGGGGTTCAACTTTGAGGGACTAACGGGGGGGGGCGCAAAAGTTGCTCCTGTCACCGTTAGTCTCACACGGGACTAATGGAGGTGTCATTGCATTTAGTCACCTGGGGCACTAAGTCGCGCTCCCTTTTTTCTTAGAGTGTAGAAAGTTCCGGGCAAGGAAGGCGACGGCAGAAAAGAGCAAGAAGGGGAGGTCTAGGTCAGGACGAATAGGATAAAGAAGTAGGGTACGTGGCTAGGATCGATGGGCCGAAGATAGTGGGTAGAGGTCACTCAGCAAATGAATTTTTTGAAAAACCTCTAGCTTGAAGGTATTTACAAACGTTTTATTTTAGGATCCCGTGTCGACGAGTGTGTCTTTTTTCGTGAACTGAAAACAGCAAAGTCGATATGGGCCTATTGCCGGAGTGAGTCGATCAATGATTCATCGATTCGAAATCGATGCATGAGCATGTTTCAACTTCCAGCAACAGAAATTTAAGGTTTATATCTAGCTACATTTTGTACTAATTTGGAAAATAAAAAGAATCTAGTCGCGTTTTGTCGGTCAACATAGGTTCACGGCTCTCTGGTATCGCGCAGGTGATCGTGATTCAGGAAAAGTGATACAACTAACTTTTCGACAATTTCCAGCCACATCCGGCGACGGAAATGAGCCTTCAACTAAGTGTTGTAGATGATAAAAACGAGTAAGTATCACCACTTCAAAATATAAATATTAAGATAAATTCAGTCACAAAATGTTACAAGCGGAAAGAGCAATTATTACGAGAAAACTTGCAAGCATCTTGCGAGCGTACCTATGTTTATCGACGGTACGGCGTTAAGTGCGGTGCGCGCTCCATTCACAAAATGTTCCGAGCACAGTCGAGAGGATGGCGTTGGAGAAACGTGTTTTCGGTTTACGGACGCAACTCGCTGCCGCCGGAGAATGAGGACATCTGGAAAGCGATGGAGCTTAAGGACATTGCAGCCGCACTCGCCTTACCGGATTCCATGCTAGCTACATAGGACCTCGGAGAGTATTCCACGCTTTCTGTAGATATTCGTGCACCCTATGACCGAGGAATGGAGTCCCGATGACCGGAGGACTGTCACCATCGAAGCCCATGGCTCTAATTACGTTTGGGTGTTTAAAACAGAGAAGAAAGCGGGAACGAAGTTAGGGTAATGCATACACCCAACACCGGTGAAGCCTATGATCCGGGACTTTCACTCTTTCTAACGCACCAGCAAGGGGTGAAGCGCCGGTAGCCCTGTCCCTTATTCTTGCGCTCTCCAAAATGGCGCTACCCGCGATAAAACGGTCTATAGCACAACTTGCCTGTTTTCAGATAGAATAGCAATTCACTAAATCATTTGAAAAAGAGTTTCGTGGTTAATTGTGGGCGACCTAGTGTTTTACGTGTGTAGCATCATTTATAACTAGAACTTTGGCACGATTGAACTGCAAACAAAAACGTACCGGGTGTCTCTGAGAAAAATAGTGTATTTACTTCACCACAAAAAAAAAAATAAAAAAATAACTTAACATTTCCAAACACTTTGTCTCATGGCCCACCGAAATGTAGCACTAGTGGTTTGGACCAGATGCCAAAGTTTCAGAGCTTGCCGTTATTTGGTCCACAAGGTTTAAGCGATTTCCATAAATTTACAATGAGGAAATGACTCAGGTTTCCTGCAGACAACGCCATTCAACTCATGCATTCGCATGCTGAGTCTGAATCAGTCTTTATTGGAAATATTGGTTCTTTTAGCATTTGTTTGTGACGCGCATTATGTATTACAACGATAGCAGTTAGTGGGACACTTCGCGGGTTTCCCGCCTTCTACCGCGCTTCCTATCGACGCAGGCCATTTGCGGCACTCCGCCAAAATATTCCCCATTGATATCACGGCACTGAAGTCCCGCCGAGCATCAAGTCACATGTTACCCGGCGCCAGCTAACACCATGACGTGTCATGTCAGGTCACGTTGCACTGATGCCACGCGACTTAATGAGGTCAGGCGACACCGTGAGTCACGGGATGTCATGACGTCACATGACACTGTGATGTCACGTGATATTTATATGTCACGTGCCAAGTCGCCGTCAGGTGACACCAAAACGGCACGTAGAAACATAAACATGAGACTGCTGATAACAGAAACAGTAAAAACAGCGTTTTCGCTCATTAAATCAGAAAGGTTCTGGGGCGATAAAGCGAATAAAGCTAAGTGGCAAAGGCCCGCCAACAAGCAGAAAGGAGGAAGCTTACTTTCCACTCTCCTTCATGTTCTCCTCGCCTTTGTTCCCGCAAGACGAAAGAAGGAAAGAACTCCTTTTTACAACGCCGTTTACAAAAAAGAAATTGTGTTGCTTCTATGTTTATACAGCCGTGATGTTGGTACGCCTCAACAGATGACCGGTCTCTTAGCAGTAGATGAAAGATTTAGCCAGTGCAGTACTACAACCGCTAACCTGGGGTTTCTAACGTGTATCACGCAGTAGTGATTACACAAACGCGTGATGGTACGAATCTCATCCAGATCGAAACGGGCAAGAGGTAGGAACCAACGCAGGAGGTTTTCCAGCGCAAGCTTTTGCTCCACACTCCGAGCTGAGACGCGTTAGCCCACTCGGCCACCTAGAAAAAATATGTTTAAAAGCGATTTGTGATAATTCATGGACAATGGGAACAAGGCGTACGAAGGACAAACACAAATCTCCAAACACAGCTAGGGGACTGGAGCCCGCCTGAAAATGGAGAGGTCCCTGGTTCGACACCAGAACCAGGCGGATTTTTTAGGCGCGCACCAGTCGCCCAGCTGTGTTCGGAGATTTGTGTTTGTCCTTTGCACGCCTTGTTCCCCTTCACCGGGGATTATTAAAAATCATTATTTTTATCTAGCTCGCTGCACTCTTGCATTAATTGCATTAACCTGTTTATAGTAAATAATCTTATACAGCTCCAATTAAAAAACTGACTTACATAAATTGAAAGTTATCATATTGTATTTAAGATGAAACAGAAAATCAATACGCTCTACAGTTGAGAATGAATATAAACATAATAAAGACCGTCAAAGACACTGGCAACTTTCGTGATATTGTGACTAAAAGCTAATGGTTCTACATGAGTGACGTAGGGAACATTTGCAGTGAAACGCAGTACTTTCTTTTGGAGAATCATCAGTTCGTTTATATTAGTTTTAACCGCGCTTTACGCCAAACCAAATGGCAATAGTTAAAATGTGAACCATACAAAGCTTGATAAATTTTAACCTTAATATTTGTAGGCAAAAGAGAACGCCAATGACCGATTATGCCAACTATTTTTGCCACCAGCTCGTTTGCGCCCTTACATTTATTTCATTATTGCCAGTTATTGAGCTAAGTATTTTACATGATCATGTCATTGCACACGTTCCGACAAATTCACACCTAGAGTTTGGTGCTGGTTTGCTATTTAAATCTGGCTGCTACCAATGTTTAAGTCTAATTTTTAACAATTTGCCTATTTAAGAATCTTAATATAATAGCTTTTGACTCGGCAGAATTTATTTTCCAACTGTTTTTTTTTTCTGTCCATAAAATGTTCCAGAAACCATTACACTGGTTGTCTACGACATGCGAAGCATCGTGTATAAAGACTCATGACGTCACCTACAAGAAGAGGCGAGATTTTGTTACCATGCCAGATAGCCGCATCGCAACTCACGACGCAGCTCAATACAATGACGCAAATCTTGAGTAAACACTTTATTGTTCCATGCCGTTGATGCTCTTGTAGCCTTCACGGTTGATTGCTATATCGAGACGTCTGTGCAAAGTGAAGTACGAGACGTACTTGGAAGTGTGTACGTCGACTCCCCTAGTAAACATGCGATCGATGACACTGCCATATCGTGTTGTTCGCACTGCGTTCTCGTCGTCTGCCTTCGTTGCGTGTCGGCGACACCCGGCGGCTGCACGACGCCATTTCCTCTCGAGGAGCTCCTCTTCTGTGGGTGGTTGTCGCTTGCGAGGCCCCATCTCATCTGACAGGAGGAGTGCGACGAGTGCGTCAAGATCTGCTTTTATAAACGGTTTACGACGCAATGGACCTTTTCCGAGAAGCGTTCTGCGCACGCGCGAGCACTCGATGCCAAGCGGCGGAAGTCGGCACTAGAAATCGAGGAAATTCGGAAGGAGGCTGTGGATCAGCGAGTAGAACACGTAATTGCAACATATATATAATTGTGTTACACAAAAAAAGAAAGTGGACGGAAAGAAAAAACATGACGTTTGGGTGGACGCCACAGATCCTCCTCTTAAGAGTCCCGTTGGGCACGCGCCGCTGCTCGGAGAGCGAAGAAACTGGTAGCGTAGCTCCCATTATCGATTGGTAGCGCAGGTAGGTCACTTCCTCGATTTTTAGTTCGTGCAGCCACCGCCTGGTGCCGTCGGTATGTGTAAAAGGTCCATTATTGACGTCACCGCGACTGCAGCGCGCCACTTCGAAATCGGTTTTGAGTGATTGCTTCATAGCCTAGGTGAGAAGATTAAGGAGTGCGTACTTCCGCTCAGTAAACGCGCGGCGCTGGTTTAGCTACTTTTTTAGAGCAATATTACAGCGATAACTGCTAGTGGGACACTTTGCTGTTTCGCGTTGTCCACCGCGCTTTATATCGAGGCGGGCCATTTTCCGCACTCCGCCCAAACATTCCACGGGCCACTGATAACAAGATAACAAGCAAGCAAGATAACATGCATAGTCACGCGTGGTAGTGAGACAACATGCATGGCCAGTCAAACAGTCCCCGCCGTGCAATCTGGCACTGCAATGGGGTATAGGTGCCCACGTCACCCAGAATTAGCACTAACAACAATTCTCGGGAGATACGCGGATAAAACTGCCTTAGAATTTTACGACGCATCTTGTATCGTAATTCCAAGAACTAGCAAGTGCGTTAGTGTCCCGACAATGCACTTGACAGACGCAGAGTTTTATTTTCACGAATAGCCAGAAAGATGGCATGAATAGTGGGTGTGTGTCTGTGTGTTTCAGTAAACCTTCGTTTGAGAGTGCACTTGGTGTTGTCTACTTCCTTGTCCCTATTTAATCGACGCTCTTCGTTTAGCACTTGTGACTACTCGTATGGAAGTGACGGAGGAAAAAGCGCTCCCCTCTTACGCAGACAGCTGAAATGCTCTCTACTTAATACACCCTTACAGGTTCCAAAACGCTATGGAATTTTCGTCCGGTTTGTTACTCGGTTCGATACGAAACGCCAATGCTAACTCTAAGGTGCGCGCTCGCACCTTTACCTTTCATTTAATTCATCTGCTCCGAAATGACATTTTAGCGGCTCCGACGTCCCACCTCAGCTGTCGCTGTGTTTCACCTCACAGGTTGCGTAAGTGTTCACAATTTTTGTTAAGAGGCCAGATGCATCGCAATAGAGGTAACTAACGAATGTTCCGCATTTAAAGGGAGTTGCTCCAAGACTGCATTTCCGTTAGCTATAAGTTCAGTCATATTTGTCGCAGACAGAAAAAATACCAGTGTCGTCAGCATACATGAAAACACGTGACAGTTGGTAATTATTGGCTATGTAATTAATATAAACAATGAATAACAGCGGGCCAAGTAAACTTCCCTCAGCCAGAGCAGATTTCGAGAGTCGAAAAGAAGAAAAGCAGCCATTCGCTGGGACACACTGCTTGCGCTGTTCTAGATACGAGTGAAGAAGTGAAGAAGAGGTCCCCCGCACACCATAACATGAGAGTTGATCAAGGGCGCGAGTTAAGAGAGTCAAAAGCTTTACTGAAGTCAAGGAAGAGACCTAGCGTCAACTGTTTCAGTTTTATATTACGTATTATGAGTTTCTTTTGCGAGAATAGAACGCATTTTCTTGACTTTAACTTGCGAAATCAAAACTAACAATCAGAACACTGAATGTTTAATAAAAAAAAATCGTCGGAACGTCGCAAAATTATTTTTTTCTAACCCGTTTGAAAATACAGGCAAGGTAGATATGGGTCTACCATACAGGACCCTATGGGTGGCAACCTGGGACCTAAGGCGCCGTCAAAAGGAAAGCGCCACAGAAACCCCGAACTATATTTTTAGCTCTTCAGTGTATTTGAACACGGCGTCTGTTCGTTTTTGGAATGCGGTTCTCGTCTGAAAAAACGCTCGTGTTTGGCCACTAATACCATGTTTACTAACGGCCTGATGTCGTACCTAGTAAATAACTTATTATACCCGAACTGTTAACAATAGGGCTTACATCGGTTATAAAAACGTCCATAGTACTAGATGTCGAAAACTGTAATTCTAGTGGGAGACGCAATGCCATTGAAAAAAAAAACAAAAACACTACCACTGATGGTTCTATTCAGTCAAGACGAAACTGGAGTTTTCCAAAATATTCATATTTAAATAACCACTCAGAACAAACAAGTATAGTTACTTATGGATACAATATCTAGATATTTCTCAAGAAAAAACAAAAAGAGCATTAAAGTTGCCAGTTGATGGTCGATACAAAACGGACAATAGCTGACGTCCATTTTAGACTTACAATTTCTTAGCCATCTGTAGTTTCGTTCAATGTGCCGAGTACTACTTCGCACTGAATATCTTGTTTGACATGCAAACCCCTCCCCCTCGTTTCCCGCTTCGGTCTAAGGAGAAATTATTGTAACCAGTCAAGGTAATAACATCGTCTTTGGTTTGATACCACGATTCAGAAAGCATTATTATTTGAAAAAGAAAACGAAGCTGTTTTAAGAGCATTATAACATGATCAGTTTTAATTTTCACAGTGCGTATATATTTAGATGTAAGAAGTTGTTCCCTCTATTCTTTCGTATTGATTTACTTCTTCGGGCAACAAAAATGTATGGTATTCAATCATGAGGCTAGATTAAAAACAAATTAGCAGGAATTATTTGCCAACAGCGCTAGGAACAATGTTGTTATATGTGCTATCGAAGTGGCGTGACAAAGGTAGCCATCCAAAGAAACTGTCGGGAGATACAGCACTCTGGCCAAGCAGACACGCAGTTTATCGCCTCAAATGCCTCGTTTTCAACAAGAATATGGAAAGATGCATAATATGAGAGTTCTTTTTTTTTTTCATTATGGCACACAAATGGTTTACCTTCTAAAACATCGGTGACAATATTCCCCAACGCCTCCAGTTGTTGTCTGCTTCAGGAGAAAGCCTTGACACAAACAGCTCACTTTTCCGCGGGGCACGTTGACTCGCAGCTATCTTGGATGCCTTCGAAGTTCCAGTAGATGGTTTCACGGGCTTGCAGCACGTGACACTGACAAATCCCTCACCATCCACACTGTTTTGATGAACGGCATCTCGTTGCGACCAGAAAGAAGGTGGAACTGGTGGCGCCCTTTGAATGGTGGCGCCCTTCGAGGAGCCGCTATACGCAGCGCTTTTTGAGTTCGCTAGACCTTGTTGTTGGGAAACCAGGGGCGCAATGGCTGCGCCAGAAGCGCATGAAGATAGGATTGAACTACCAGCAAGTTTTCCGAGGGAGTTGGTTTATGAACAGGTAAACTGTATCGCTGAGGCGACATACCTTTTGACAGAGCGATGCGTTTTCCGCCTTCAATTGCGCGAAACTGTCAACGACCTCTTCCAGCACCGTTTGAATATCTTTCATCGACGTCCATTCGGCTGTGGAATTCCCAGTGCCGTCGGTACCGGGTGCAGTATCCTTGGTGCATTCAACCCCATGACCTTGGGTCCTTTTAGCCATAAGCTCGTCGCCGTCTTGGATTCTTCGCCTGATGCATTATGAGCACTTGTAGTGATTCACCCCATCTTCCATCAACAGGCCGTAGTCCTCGTTGACAATATTGACGCACTTGCAGTAAAATCGAGCCAAACAAACACAACAATCAATGATTTTTTTTTTTGTCGATGGTGCACGCGTCCGAGAAGGTTTATTAATATTGAAAAAGAAAAATCGGAATCAGAACTGTTCTTAACTAAAAAAAAAACAACTTAAACTTAACGCAAATGATTTTTTTTTTTTATTAGCGTGAAACATTCTTTGTCAAGTTGCTTGGCATTTTGTGAAACCCGAAAGTGAAGCCTGGATAAAAGCTTGGTCGCGAGGCTCGGCACTGATTGGTTGACTAATGAGAGAGGAGGTTAGGTGCACGACGCCGATTGGTTAACGGGGAGGTCATGTGACCAGGGGTGGTGCGAGGAGGAGAGTTAGGCTAGGAGGCAAGGTGGGAGAGGAGGAGCGTGTTAGGAGGTTCCGGAAGATCACCAAATCCAAATTTATCATTTGAAGTGTAAAAACGCCACGCGTTGAATTGTTTTATGAAGAGCGCCGTAAACGTAGGAGTCTGGCTGAACAGGCTAGAAGTGCAACACAACACACAACCGTTCGGTTGTGTGTTGACTCCTTTTTCGTCGTCCGTTGTCTCCGGTTTTTCAAAAATGCTTAATTATAAGTATACTCCAGTGTTTATGTGGGTAATGTCTCTTAACACTCGGTGGTGTTTTTTTGTGAGTTTTTTTTTTTTTTTTTTTTTAGATGGTTCGTTGTTTTTTGGAACCATTTTAGGTTTCGGACAAAAATTCGGGGTTTACGGAGGCTTATATTTGGTGAAATAGGATACCGATATGGAATTCCCCAACCTCGAGGGAACTTACGCGTGAACCGATTACATAGATAAGGTCCTAGTACCGATAAGAAAAAGAAAAAAAAAGACGAGATAAGATATGTGTGGTTCCGAAGCGAGAAGAAGCCTCGCCTGATTCTGACCTCGTCAAGTTATTTTAATTACCTTTTATACCAACCGCCTTGGCGCCCGAGTCGAAATAAAAATATGCCAATCAATCAATCAAGATATCTCCTGCCTATGAGGATGAGCTCTTTACCTTCATCATCGCGCACTACTCAAGCATTGCTCACTCTTCCAGTATCCAATCAAAAATGTCCAAAGGAGCAACAACAAAAACCTTGCCCAGTACTCTTGAATTTATTACCATAAGGCGCCTGATCTGCTCAAACGTTCATTGAAGCAACAAACAAGACCTTTGCCCAGTGCGCTTGTCTATTGTCATTATTAATAGGCCTATATCCAAATGTCCCAAGGATCAGCAACAAAAACCTCGTTCAGTGTGCGTGAATATATTACAACAAGGCCTGATCTGTCCAAATGGTCATAGGTGCAGCAACAAAAACCTTGCCCAGTGTGCCTAAATTTATTACAACGAAGCCTGATTTTCGTGCGTAGTTCCAGGTTCTTGTAGTATCAAAGTATTTGCTTCACAGTTAAAGTAGTTTGCTCTCACATTTATTGCGTTTTTTGCAAGCATTATCTTTTTACATTCATAATCGTTGAGGGTTGAGATATAACACGATTAATTTACAATGAATGTCGAATTCAGAGGTACTAAAGAATTGTAAACAAGTGAAATCTTATAAACACCGAATATATGATAAAAAATATCTTCTAACAAAAGCCCGGATTTCCCCAAGAGTAAACTAAAAAAATTACCCACAAATTTCATCAAACATAGACCTGGAGAGCAGAAAACCCTAAAACAAACAGAAAAATGTTTGGTGATTTAAAGGAGGAGTTGAAGAAAGAAGTTAGAACGCTGAAAGACTCGTTCGTCAGGGACATCAGGGCTGACCTGCACGGTGTTAAGTCTGGCATGGAATTCATGAGCGGCCAGTTCTAACAAATGAAGCAGAAGATAGATGATGTTCTGAGGGAAAACGTGAACTTAAAAAAAAAAAGCAAAACGACAGCCTTCGTCAAACAAACGAAGCTATACCTATACAAAAAGACGCGAGGCAGTGCATGACTAGGCTGCTACTTTGTTAACAGTATACCCCTTTCGAAAGACTGCCCTCTCTTGGCGGCTGTGGAATCCATGCACAATGGCGGACGAAAACCGCAGCGTCATGGCAGACTTTATGCGTTGCGTTGGATAAGAAAGCAACAGCACACTCACAGAAAAAAAGTGATGAGTGCAATGACGTTGACCTTTCGACGCTATTTGCTTGGCTCGCTCGAATTGTCTCCTAGCGTTGGCCGCGCACCGACGTCTGCTATCTTATGGAATGACTTGCACGTTTCACGATGTCAGATGTTCCGCCATTGTGCAGTGGTTCCGACCTTCTAATAATCGGCACGCGGCTTTCAAAAGGGGTCTATATACGCGAAATGCAAACTTAGAGATTAAACGCCTGGCAGAACGTCACAATGAAAATCTTGATCTTGACCCAGATCGGTGACCTTATCGGTGAGCCGATAGCGCACTCCGACGTCGAAGTGTGTCATCGTGAAGCAACATGTATTGCTGGGGAAAGTAACAACATAATCCAGGTTGTATCCCGCCGTAAAGAAGACGCTGTATTGTACTTGAAAGAGAAAAAAAAAAGAGCCGTATCACATCAGTTGATTTGGGCTTGTCACCGACCGTGCCAGTTTGTTATAAATCAGCATTTATGCCAAGCCCTCAAACGTTTACTTGGCCAAGATATCGGCCGAAAGGACGAATTTTCCTGGAATTCTGTGTGGGTTACGAATAGACAGACCTTCGCAATAAGAAACTGACAGTTCCCTGAGTATTCAACTAATGAATGAAGATGATCTTGCCAAAATTTGCTAAGAATTGATGCAAGCAAGTATCACACTACATGGCTAATCGGTATCAGCCGACTTTATTTTGCCATGTAATAGAATATTTAGAAACTGGAAACAGTCTATCAGCTTTGTATTCCAACTTGCGCTATCTCAAAAATAGATTGGATGCAATAGATACCTTAACTTCTCATTTTCCGTCCTAGTTCGACGTTTTGTTGTTGTTGTTGTTGTTGTTTTTGTTCACTGAAACATGGTATTATAATGACGATGATATGTATGTCTTAGAAGAGTATAACAATTTTTGTTTAAATTTGTATCAGAAACGCGGAGGAGGTGTTTCTATTTACTTTCGGTAAACACCCGGTGCGAACTTCTAGAAACGCAGTGTTGGGTAAAGATATATATGGTGTCTAAATAGAGGTGTCGAAGAGACGCGCCTTGCCACCTCGACTCAGTCATCTGCGTCGCCGCCCTCCGTTGGCCCTGGCAAGTTTTTTAACTTTATTGTTTACAGAAAGGAAGCTACGCTTTGTAATTTTACAAGAAAAAAACGGATCTGTGAAATACCCCTTTGACGAAAAGTTTAAATTGCTTTGTGCAGGCGTCGATTTTTACGGTCCATTTCAGATCGAGCATGGTAACTTCAGACGCCTTATACATCTAAAATGTACTTGAAGTACAAACTAAATCACAGGTCATGTACTTCAAGTAAAGTAACAAGTACACCAGGCGCAATGTACCTGAAGTAAAATACTATGAATACAATGTACCTTTAAAGTAAACTACAAGCAGTTTCTAACACATTTTTCGATGATGCACTATATGACTACATGAGCACTATATGGCTCATACAAAGCCCCTATTCGGCCAATATAAAGTAATTACAGTTGAAAAGACGTATGACTACAGACTACTGCATAGTTTCCGGTTTTTATCTTCTGACCCTATTTTGTTTTTGCGCGAGATGGCGAAGCTCTCCGAAAATCCTTATCGCATCAACTTGCGCCTTTCGGAAAGATGGATCACACCCCGAGCTCGTACTAATCACACTTATCAGTCAATCGCATATGGCCTACCCTCATTACTTAATCATTTACATACTAATAATATTGGCATATATAATATGGGAAGGAAATTATTATTGATGCACTTCCTATAATTCTGTCGGACGTTGTGTATAATGAATATTTTTGTATTCATTATATTTATTTTTATTTTTATTTTTTATTTTTTATATTTATATTCACAAAGCCACACCCAACCACCTTCTACGCAGAGATCTACTTTGTTGAAAGCATTTTCAAATAGAAAGCACGTACACATTCACAAGACACCACACGGTCCAACCGACAATACCATCATTGTCAACCACCTCCTACGCGTGTTAGCGTGTTTTGTTCCTATATCGAAAAACTTGCCTTGCTGCTAAACTCCAAACGGGCCCCAGACCCCGGCAAGCTGCTTTTTACGTTTCTTTTTTTTTTTTTTTTTGTTACGGGCAAAAAATAAAAACAAATAAAACTAAAAATGAAATTTGTGACCGAAGAAGTCAGCTGGCAAAAAGAGAGTGGAAGTGCCGGGGATCGAACCCGGGGCCTTTCACATGCAAAGCGAACGCTCTACCACTGAGCTACACCCCCAATATTTGTTTGCTCAGGTATGTCTTATTTCGGCCATAATCTACAACGGAAGATTTAAAAAAGGGATCTGCCACGGAGCAGTCAGAGGTGGATATGCATCTGTCCGACCGCTGCGACAAAATACTGTCACATAAATAATAGGAAATACGTTTCTGGAGGTGCCGGGGTTCGAACCCGGGGCCTCTCACATGCGAAGCGAGCGCTCTACCACTGAGCTACACCCCCGACACGTTTTCCGAATCAAAATAATAAAAGTATAGTTTTATTTTATTTATTTATTTACAGATACTGCTGCCTTCTTACGGAAGGCATCGTAGCACCGGGGGAAAGGTGCAATATAAGAGATATTAGTGCGACAAAGTTATTAAGGCGTTTATTACGTTCAGTCGACCTTGAGTCCACATCTTTCAGTCGACCCTCAAAGTCCTTGATCGAAAACACGTCGACGACACGAAAACGAGGAAAACACGCCAAAAGTGCGTCAAAAGTGCGTCGTCAGAGAGCGCACTGTCTTCAGAGGTTCGCTATCCTGTTTACGTTGGCGCTTGAGCTTTCGCCTTCAAGTCGTCTTAGGAAGAACATAAGAGACACTGTGACTTTTTCACAACTGTACTAACAGGAAACCACAATTCATAGTCCGCACAATGCTGACACAACAAAACCTAGCACCAATAGCAAGAGAATGCTCGGTCAGAAGTCGCCACCTACCACACACAAACGTGCAATGCCTAGAAAAAAATAGAAAAAAAGAAACATCAGAGCAGTGAAGAGATGACACACCAGTCAGACGTGAACATGAGAATTCGAGACTTTTAGATCTCAATAACATGAGGTTCTTTTATACAATGAAAAGAACGATACTTTAAAAGATTGTGAGATGCTGCACTTATAATGTCAAAAGGTAATTCCTTTCATTCTTTTACGGTGCTAGGAAAAAAATGAAAATTTGAAGCAGTCATTATGACACTGATATTCTGCAAGTGATAAGCTTTGATAGTTTCGTGTGCTTCTCGCGGATTTCAGAGAGACATAGCGTGACTTGGGTATTTTGAAGCCATCGTTGATCAGAGTGTATAAGAAAGTGAGTCTATTAATTTTCCTGCGTGTCTGAAGGGGCTGGACGTCTCCTATGCCGTAAAGTGTGCTCAAAAAATCTAGCCTTTTATATTTGTTGTAAATAAATCTAAGGGATTTCTTTTGTATTCTTTCGAGTTTGTTTATGTTTGATGACGTGTGCGGATCCCAAATAATATCGGCATATTCTAAGAGGGGTCTTTCGAGTGTCTAGTGAGCTGTTAGCTTTGTTGCTGATGTAGAATGCCTTAAGTTACGTCTAAGATACCAAAGTTTAAACATCGCTTTCTGACACAGCAAGTCCATGCGGGCATTCCATCTGATGTCAGAACTAATAATGATACCAAGGTATTTAAAATATGAAACCTGTTGCAGAAGAAACTTTTCTAAGCTGTATGAAAAAAGCAAAGGAGACTTTTTGCAAGTTTTTGTCATAGAGACACATTTTTCTCGGTTTAAACTCATTTGCCATGTCTGGCACCAATTGCCGATTTTGTTCAGGCTCGAATTTAGATCAGCTTGGTATGCGACAGGTTTCATCAGATCAGCTTGGGCTTTGATTTCAGAAAATATTACAAGATTATCAGCAAACAGACGGACATTAATATTTGCATTCACTTTTACTATATGTTCAAGCAGTTTGTTCAACGTGCGAAGCAAGAAAATCGGTTTATAATTATTAGTGTCACTAGTACTCCCTTACTTATGAATAGGAACGACTTTCGCACATTTCCAGTCTTATCGGTAGTGAGCCTTCCCGTAATGATCTATCAAATAAACAGTATAAATATATAGAGCACCATTCGGCGTATCTCATTGAAAACTTGTTAGAAATATTGTCGGGGCCCGCACTTCTTTTCTTTTTTTAATTCTAAACTGAGCAGTAAGGCGAACACTCCCTCCTCTGAAACAACAATGTCGGGTAATGGAAGTTCATCAGGAAAGCCTGAGGAACACATGTGAAACCGTTGTCGAGAGAGAACACGCTAAAAAAAAGTACTGGTTAAAAGAGACCGATATTTCTTTGCCCATAGTTATGTCCAATCCACCAACAACTAGTTTATCTACCTGTTCCTTCTTTGGAGAAATGTATATATATATCGCCAAAATTTTCTTGGGTCTGTTTCACGGCCGCCAGATTTCTTGCCGACTTTCTCGCCAAGTGTCCAAATTAGGGCCCCTGTTCTGATCATTTTAAAACCCGTTGGTATACAATTTCCGAATCATCGATAGAGCCGGATAGCCATGTTTCTTTGATACCACAACATCGGGATCATGTTCAACCAATAAAATGTCAAGATCATCAAGTTTCTTAAGAATACTCCTAGCATTGACATTTATCAGCTTAAAGTTACTTGGCCCAGAAGGTTTGCGTCACGGTCGTGAACTTGAAGGAGCGAATTGCTGCCTTTCACGCTGAGCATGTGTCGGAGTTCCCAACGAATGCCTCACCATTAATGAACAGCAGTCTGTCATAGACAAGTTTAACCTTGTCTTTGCGTATCTCTTTCGGCTCCAGCGCTTTCCCATAAATTATGGCGCAATGACTGCACACGAAGCGAGTAGCCATCGACAATAGATATGTTGGTTCCCTTTAGTTTTGAAGCGTTTTTTGAATAAAGATATATTTTCATTGTAATCATAGAAACGAATAATGACTGGTGGTACTTTGTTTCGTTGTTCTCTCCCAAGCCTGTGCATACGTTCGATGGAGACTGACATGTACACGTTACACCAAAAAAGTGACGAAATACCGTCACTCGTTACTTGCTCAAAAAGTAACTAAATTACGTTACTCGTTATCGATTCTTATAAGGGACGCGATATTTTTTGTCGAGGCAGTCGCTTCTGCCACGAGAAAGTGCTCGTAAGCATATCACAAGAATGCAATATGTACCACCCCTGCTATGGCTCACAGATGTGAGACGTAGTAATCTTTAAATAAAAAAATAAAAAAAACTTTACCTCAAATATAACGAGTTACTTTTCTCATTGACGGCCAAATACACAACTACTTTTGTTTGATGCCATATTGTTTTATTTCGAGTAGTCGTTGCACTTAAGCGGTAGCTGCCTCTCCAAGTTCTCATCAGATATGTATCTCCGCTTCCTTGAGAATACACTTTCGGCGACGCTCAAGAGTCATTCTACTGACGCGCTCGAAGGAACGGCAGTGTTTTACTTCAGGAAAAGCTGGTGAATCAGGGATTCCCCTTTCTATTTCGTTCTCTCTTCTTCTAAAGTTCTAAGTTGACAATGGGTTCTGTGCCTTCCCGTGTTGGCAACCTCAGGGTTTACATTCGGTCTGTCCACGATTCCAAAAGGTTAGACAAAGGAGCCTTATCGTGTTTGTTGGGGGAAGGAAGTTCCCAGCTTGGTAGAGTTCGACTGAACTGTTCCACAATAAACGTTGCTATCTGGCATACTGTTTAATTGTTTTGCGGGTTGCCCGTCTGCCTTTGTCGCAGTAGACGCTTAATCAGGTTAGAATTAAAACGAGGCTGTTTAATCGTTGTTGTTGTATAGGTTACTCCTCAAAAGTAACATAATACCGTTACTCGCTACTTGTTCTTAAAAGTAACTGAGTGCGCTTCTGGTTCCTTTTCTTAAAAAAAGTAAATGAATAGGTTACTCGTAACTGAAAGAAGTAACAAGGTACAAGTAACTTGTTACTAGTAACGCGTTTCGTACATGTCTGAATGGAGGTGACCCTTACACCTAGAATGTTTTCAAGTTTGTTTACGGTGGCGTGCTCTTTTAAGCCGTGGAATGTCTCGTTAGCAACTTCAGGAATCCCGTAAATTCTAAGATTATTGCGCCGTGATCTGTTTTCGAGGTCGTCTAGTTTGAGTTCAATTTGTGAAACTGAAGATGTAAGGTTTAATATTTTTATCTCGCAATTATGATTTTTTTTTTTTCTGTGCGAAAGCTATTGATCGTCAGGTCGATGGAGTCTCAACGATTATCAAGTTTTGCTAGTGCTTGATCGAGGGATGATTTCCAAGTTTTGATGACCGCTACGTCTAGAGCCATTTTGTTCTGACCCTCCAGAATCTGAGTGAGCAATTCCTCGGTTGTAGGCCCGAGGTTCAATTCTACGTCGCCCGACAAGGTCAATTGATTAGTGAATTTATAGCTGACATAAAATCAGAACATGCCTGTGGGCTTGGCAGCAGTAAAAGAGAGATGTTATTGTTTTTGCGACAGTCAAAATCAAATTCACCAACCTGCGCGAGAACTAAGAACAGGTTAGGCGTATATTATATATTTATATATTATATAGTTTATTAAATTAATATAATACTCTGAGGTCTTCGAAGTTACTTGGTAACCACAGGCGTAGTAGTATCACGACCTTGATCTCGGGGTCGATTATGCGTAGAGTTTCGTTGTTGTTGTTTTTGTTTGTAGGTCATATTGTTAAATTTAAAAAAGTAACCCTCGAGCAGGTTTAATTTAAATTAGAGAAAAAAAAATGAATTGGATCTGTTCGTAAATAAGCAAAAAAAAGACCCTAAGCTTCACGTATATTTATTTTTATCTGTAACTTCAATTTAAGCTTACACAGAACCATAGCCTCCTCTATACTCATTAACCGCTCATTCACACTGGAAGCGGATCCGCGTTCGCAAAGCGGTTGCGAACGCGGTTGTATAAAGATCCAGTACAATTGCACGCGCACTCGATGACATCAGAGCCGTGTATGTAGAGAGTTTGGCCATTCGTTGGGAAGTATAGGAGACAAATGAGGAGGCGCCATTGGCCGAAAGCGTGCTGGGCGTGTTCCGCAGGGCGTCTTCAGAAATTTGAATGTGACTAACCAGAAGCCGGAAATAATACCCTGGCGGTGGTCGCGAGAAACAAGAATGATAACTGCATAGGAGTAACTCTCGGTGACTGAAAATATGTTACACGTGATGTTTCATTCACGCTCATCCAAAATGATGGTGGAAGAGTGCGACTAGCGGAACGATCGACATAATCCGTACGCCAAGCGCCGAGGGCCGAGAATCTGCCGTCCGAGCGGTCACACTCTGTCCGAGCAAAACAGAGTTGTGCGGCGCATTCGTTTCTTACATCTTTCTGCATGATCATGACCAAAACAATACGTGCACCCTATTTTCAACCACGAAGAGTTACTACAATTCACTCTTACGCGCTTATTAAAACCATTTAAGAACATATACCTTCGATCAGAACTGTTTCTCGCTACCACCGCTAGGGGATTCTTTTCGGCTTCTGGTTGGTCAAGAGAGCATGCCAAGCCCTCTTTCCGAGTCTGCCGCACGCCCTGGCTCTGCCCGCGCCTCCCATTGACCAATCTCTCTACATATACGGCTCTGGATGACATCAAGTGCGCGTGCAATTGTACTGGATCTTTATACAACCGCGTTCGCAACCGCTTTGCGAACGCGGATCCGCTTTCAGTGTGACTGAGCGGTAAGCCTGGCAGTTTGATGACGGAGCCATAGAGTGCCCGGTCGCTGATTTCGAGTGCGAAGATCTGGTAGCACAGAGCATTTCTTGGGGAGTCTGTATTCAGCGCACAGCTTTTGCAGCGGCGAGGACCCGAAACACGGTTTTCAAACGCGACGAGAAAAGAAGCGGTAGACCGAGGAACCCGAGAAGCACGAGCGGACATTCCATCGCTCGGGACAACTGTGTTTCGGCGTCTCGCCGCAGCGGGGCGCCCGTTATATTACTCTTGTTTGCCGCTCTACCTTTTCACCTTCGACGGCCGCGTCACGTGACAATCTGCCAGGCTTTGTCAGTATAGAGGAGGCTATGACAAAACACGTTCCGCATTGAACCGCCTGTGAAGCCTGGTTCAGACAGTTGCGTTTGACTGCGTTTGACTGCGTTGTGGCTGTGAGAAACCAGGACATCCCTGCTGCTCATATTGCGTGCCAAGATGATTCCTTGAATTGGATTTTACGCTTCATACGAAGCAAAGATGTGCCGGTGGCTCGCTTTCGATTCTCGACGCAACGCTGTAAAACGCACTCAAACTGAAGTGTCTGATCCGGCCTTGGCTGCACCTTCTTGCAAAATCACACATCTTATCTCATTCATTTCTCTTATCGTTACTGGGACGTTTTTCAAGCGTTCGGGTCACATGCATATTTGACCAAGGTTGGAGAATTCTAGGCCCGCGTATTGTTTTCTTAGGCATAAGCTCAAATAAACACCGACATTTTATTTTTATCTCACGCCAAAAATAGAGGCTGGAAAACGCCTAATCTGTGGAAAATAAGCTCCGAAAAAACACCCTCGAATTTGAAAGAAGCAAAAAGAGTCCTGAAAACACGAAACCCTAATTATAATAAAATAATGAAAACCCAAATCTAAGTACCGTATTAGCTCGAGCGATAGCCGCACTTCTTATAAATAAGGCCCTTGCATCTACTTTCCTGCAGAGCACACATACAGCCAATCATCGCGCTCTGCATAAAAAACGCAAAAACGCAACGAGTAACGAGGTCGAGGACATAATTATCGGTAAAAATCAGATCTGAGCAGATAGCATTTTCGCGTGAAGACGTTATCTCTGTCCCGCTACTCGATGCCATTTTTCTGCCGGTCGCGGTGATTCGCTATCCCCACGCTTCGCGGGAAAGCAGACCCACAGGCTTGGTTTATAAACAGTGCGGCTATTACTCGAGCAAATACGGCATTAAAGAGAAAAAAACTCTGGTCAATTCAGCTTAATATTACCAAATGCAAAACGATGCGCGGAACGCGTAAAACTAAACTGTCTGCAACTTATAACCTTCATCACACACCCTCCAGCTTGTAGATTCGTACAAGTATCTGGGCGCGACCATAAGCGCCGATCTTTCCAGGAAGCAGCATGTCAATTACATGACTAACAATGCTAATCGTATGCTTGACTATCTCAAACGTAATTTCGATCTAGCTCCTTTATGTTTAATTTTTTTTTTATAAAACGCCAGGGCGATCTAAACTCAAGTTTGCAGCCTCCATATGGTATCCCTTTACTACTTATTTCACTGACTTACTTGAAGCCTTTCAGGACAGGTCCGCACGTTTTTTTACTAACCAGTTATAATCGCACTGCAAGTGTCCCATCAATGGAAAATATTTTAATACTTATAAGTCTCACACATCGTCGCAGAATCTCTCGTATTTGTCTTTTCCATAAGATCTAATATTTTATTTATCAACTCAATCCACAGATAATTATTCCACCATAGTTCCTTTCGCACGTCTTGATCATCGTCACAAATTCGTTGCCCATTTTGCCACTCTAGTTATTTTTTGCATCATTCATTCCTAGAACATTCAATCATTGGAATCTCTTATCTGCGTCACTAACATCAAATGTTGACAACACTTTTTTTTTTTGTACTACTATAGCTAACTACCCGTTTCCTATTGTTTGAGTACTTTTTGTTGTGTTGTTCCTGCTGTGCTTCGCTTTTTTTTTTGTACTTTTATTTTCCACTCTCCTCCGTAATACCCCCTTGTACTAACGGTAAAATAAATAAATAAATACATAAATAAGTATGGTTCAGTGTTTTCGGGGTTTATGCTTCTTCGAATTCGAGGTTTATTTTGTTGTTGTTTTTTCCGCAAGACAGAGAGAAAGAGAGACACTTTATTATAAGACAACTCCTAGTCCGAGTCGTCTTTCTCCCGCAAGTTAGTTGTTTTTCGGTATCAATTTTGGGTTCGGAACAAAAAAAGGGGGGTTTACAGGGGGTTATGTTCGGTAAAATTTAACACTGACATGACGTTCCCCAAACTCCAGGAAACATACGCGTGACACGATTGCTTAGAAAACATATCCGGTATGGGCGACGAAAGATCAATAACACATTTCATCCTGTAAAAAAGTAAAAAATAAGGGGGTGGCAAAACGAGAGTGGGTAACGCTGTTAAGGGCTAGGGGATGGACACGATGATGACCGGGTTTCAGCTATTCGCGACTCCAGTAAACCGGACGGCACTTAGCGGAAAAACACAGAACTGGCCGGAACAGGTCCTTTCGCGATCTCTGCCCGTCTCTTGCGGCTTCCGTGATTGCATGTTGTCGATGGTTTCCGCGATGGAAGTGACTACGGTGACGGGGCCTCTCACTTCGAGAAAATGCACTACGGTGACGGGGCAACAGGAAACGATATAGATGTTCAATGGATGCCCATTCCGGAAGTACCTCGTGGCGCTGTGGGTACAGCGTCGGCTTCACGTGCTGGGGGTCGGCGGTTCGAATCGCGTTCGGAACGATATTTTTGTAACTTTTTTTTTATTTAGGTCACAGACGCTATATTTACGTGTAGGGACAGGGACAGGGACAGGACCGCAAGGCGTGGGTTAAGGTGCTTGTAAATTACAAGTCATTAATTCTCACTGTTCCCACCACATACAACACAGGACGGGCCCCCTCACTCTTGCTGGCCGCACGTACTACGGTGAATAGCGGATAGTCGGACGCCGCGAAGCGGCGTTTTCGGGTGGGCCAAGTGGGTTCACATTTTTGTAATGAGCTGCCGCAGACTGTCTCCGCGAAGCGGCGTAAGCGCAGCGCGGCGGATGGGTTAACGCGCGCCCCGGTTACTCGCTAAAACGGTGCCCCCTCACTTTTGCCGGCCGCACTACAGTGACGGGCCCCCCCTCACCGTAGTGAGTGCCTTCCGCGATAGAACCGTTTTCCCGTGACTCTGTCGTTACTGTAGTATCAGTTGTTACCCAGGTTGCTCCGAACGCAACCTACGTAACCGGGTGAGTCAGACATCCCGCGTTTATCAACGTTCATCAGCACCGTGGAAGGACAGTAGGCAATCCTTTCATCGCTTCCCCGAACGAAGTCAAGCCTCTGGAAGCTCGCTTACTCCCACACATCGCCGCAGGTTCGAAACGCGGAGGATAAAAAGCGGGGCAAACCATTTTGAGGCCAATGCTTGCTTGCTGATGCCCCAGCGTTGTGTGTGCATTCAGCTGGCACATGGGACGACACGGCCTGTTTTAGACCGCCATATTCGTCCGATAGTGGCGTCCCCTATAAGTTGCTGGAGTCGCGAATAAGAATGACGATGTTTAATGAGGCATTATTAGGTGATGGTATCATTGGTCAGTCCCATTCTATCTCCGCCGCGCGAGTCTGCCCGTCCCCCTTATTACATAGCCGCGGTGACGCAACGATATTGCGTCACTGGCGGGATCGTGGTGTAATTGGTGGTGGCTGTTGGCTTCGTTGAAGATGAGGTTCAACAGCCTCTGTCATTGGCCCGGAGGTTCATGTCGTCGCAGCAGCAGTTTCACTTGACGTTAAAAGACGAGGGAGACGAAGAACCATTGACGTTGGCAACTTCGGCAGATGTTCGAAAGCCTTGATTCCAGGTCTCTGAGAGGGTTTCTGTCGAGCGATAATGTTGCGGACCGTCCCTATAGGTGCGCCGTGATTCGAGTACGGCCTCGTCGGAATAGAAAAATAACAACGGTTACGCTTATATCCTGAACGTGTTATATTGGCGTGACGACGGCAAAACTATGTTTTCGCCCATCTTGAAAGTCGCGGAAGTCAACCTTTCAGCCCGAAATTCGGCGGAAATTCGATAGAAGCAGCTGCGCAAAATGCCCGTAAGTTAAACGCGAGCTGGTGGCACCACCTCGCGGAAAATGGGAGCAACATCTTCTCGAACTAACAAGGATCTTAAAAGCCTGCTTTAAAGTATTGTGTAAACGTTGGTAAAGGTTCCATGGCCATTTTGTAAATAATTATTTTCCCAAAGATTTTGTATTTTTTGAAGGCGGGTGACACTGTTCGACAGGTCAAACTTCCAGCAGGGTTGAAATCGGGGTTAGTTGGTTATGGATGGTTCACAATAAAATAAAAAAACCGCAAAATAAAAAAAACAGGCCAAAGAAGAGGACACAAACGACAGATAGACAGTCTGCCGCACGAGTCCTTTTCTTTTGTCCCGGTTTTTTTGCGCGCTTTTTATTTCCCCATGAAGTCGTCCTTCGTCGAATTTGCGAAGCGTTCAAAACTTCGCAAAATCGGCCGAATCCCGAGGTCCGACATCAATTTCCAGGATAGAGGAAAGCAGACTTGTACACGTTACTGAAAAATAGCAAGGAATTACGTTTACAATTACTCAAGGCTAAATTGTAATTTATTACAATTACAATTACCTTCCCATAAAAGTAAGTGACCGTTACCCCAGAAAGTAATCCGTTACTTTCGTGGCGTTACTTTCAACAATATTGTCTTCAATTAAGAAACAAAGGGAAGAGGGTTATCCGAGTTCTTATTCTTGCAATCGGTTTCATTTAATGACCTTGAATATTTTGAGCAGCAGCTGACTCTCGAAAATCTCGTCAGACAGTTTGCGTCAATTTTTACTGAAGTTGTCGACTGCTACGCTCAACACCCTTTGAACTGAGGCACTGTATGGGAGTGCCGTATTGTTCCTCACGAATGCTTTATGCTTTGCATTGAGCTTCTTCAGCGAAGCAATGGAAGTACTATTTACCTCGAAGATAGAGCACAGCTTCGTCGTTTCAGCCATTGCATGATATTCGCGAGATTTAGTAGTTCGTTCCGATACCTCCGATGCCCCCGATAACAATATGATGAATGCGCAAAGGTGGCGGCGGATTATCGGGTATCATTATCGGAGCCGTGGGAACGATTTACTAAAATTCCCTATTGTCGTCATAAAACTAGCCAAAACTGGAATAAGAATTGATTTATGTACATCTTACTTTAACGGCATATATTGCCAGACAATAGCCAAACATAGTTGTACTGGTAAGGTGATAATTAAATAATAAATTAGGTTTGGCTCTATATTCTTCTTTCTTTGGTTCTGAACAAGTCGAGCCTCGGTTAAGACGTTGGCGAAGAAAAGAAGTTTCTAGTATAGGTATAGTATAGGTAATGGAAAAAAAAAAGGACACTCATGCCAACAATTAATTAGAACGTCGTTTAAAACAAGGAAATGTAAACGCACGTTATTTGTGTGTGCCTTTCTTGATGCCGTTCAAAAACGCACGAAGCACGGGCCGATTGCCGTTTACTCCGGTGTTTCCGAGATAGACGTTAGCTGATGCCACGGGCAGCGAAGGTCAAAGTATTAAGTAAGCCGCGCTATGGCCCCACTCACGAGTTTCATTCTCTCCTCAAGCCCAGAATATCAAGTCTACGTCAGCCACCATTATGTTTTATTTGTAGAAATATCTGCTTGAGATAAGATGCGTCCTGCTGGGGCTGGAGTAAAAACAGGAAGAAGAAGAAAGGAAGACTATTACCATTTTCGAAGTGCTCGCAAAAAGTTGAACCACAAAAAGGGTGACTGAGATGCAGATAACCCGGCTGGAATTCACAAATAAAGTGGGCCAACACTGGGAGTTGGTCTACAAAAAAGTAAGCAGCTTTTAAAACAGGGTCATATAAGGTGAAAGAAACAGAAAAATGAAAGCCGTTTACACCTCCCCGTAACGCCGAATTGGAGCACAGCTCTTGAGGAGGAGGAGGGAAGGGTAATCAGGGGAGGGTATACCCCTCCTCCTCCTCCCCTCATTCTTCAATCTCCTCCGGGGGGGGGTCACGTGATCTGGGGGGTCACGTGACCCCCCTCTCCGTCCTCCCCCAGGTCACGTGACCCCTCCCCTCCTCCCCCAGGTCACGTGACCCCCCTCCCCCTCCTCCCCCGAGGTCACGTGACCCCGGGCGGAGGGGGGGGGGCTCGCGCGGTGCATTATGGGATATTTCCCATAATGCACCGCGCGGTTACGCCGACGCCGTCGGCGTCGGAGGAGCAGAAGGAGGAGGAGGTGGAGGAGGAGGAGGGGGTATACCCTCCTCCTCCTCACCTCCTCCTCTTCTACTCCTCCTTCTCCTCCTCCTCCCCTCCTCCTTCAATCTCCTCCCTTCCTCCTCCTCCCCCCGTCCTTCTCCTTCACCTCCTCCTCCTGTCCTCATCTTTCAACCTCCTCCCCTCATCTCCTCCTCCTCTTCCCTCCTCCCCCTCCTAATTAAACAATTAATGAAATAATTAATTAATAATTTAATTTTGGCGGACAGGTACCGCGTCGGGCTACTGTACGAAAGGTACCTGGTTCGAAGCCGGACAAGCTTCCTTGAGGGGGGTCACTTGACTTGGGGGGTCACTTGACCTTAGGGGGGTCACGTGACCCCCCCTCCCCGAGGTTACCGAAGGTACCCGAGGTCCTCCCGAAGGAACCCGGGGTCCTCCCGAGGTCACTGAAGGTACCCGAGATTCTCCCGAGGTCCTCCCGAGGTCCTCCCGAAGGAACCTGAGATCCTCCAGAGTTTTTCCCGAAGGAACCTGAGGTCCTCGGGAAGGGGGGGGGGGGGGGGGGGGGGGGGGGGGGAGGGTTGCGGTTACGCCGACGCCGCTCAAGCCGGAAACGGGCGCCTAAGAGCTTCTCTCTAAAAACACATCCCGTTTTCAAAGAGAAGATAAGTGTGCAGCAACGAACGAGGATGCTTGTGACAATAACACCTTCACATATTATCGAACCTCTTTTAGTGGATTTTAGGGTAGACGGAGCGTTGTCTCGTGTTGTGACATTATGAAAATGGTCGTCGTCACTATATCCGAGAAGGACATTGTTAATTCTTGTCTGTGCACTTACCGCCTCGAGCTTTTGGAAGAAGCACACAATCACGTTGTGTACTACTCTCCCCGTCTTCGATGGCTAATAAAAAACAAAGAGACTAAAAAAAGCCGACAAAACTTGCCCCCCCCCCCCCACACTTTTTTTTTTGTAAAAATGCTTATTTGGATTTTTTTACATTGTTGTTAGGGTCTAAAAAACTAGATAAAGGGGCTTTGTGGTGAAAAAAAGGCTTTGCGAAACTGAAGAGTGCCAAGCCTCCCTTTGCGCTGGTCAATTCGCGTGACAGTGTCACTGCACTCGACTTTACCAGAATAAAAGAACCCTTTCTTTAAAAGGGGGGGGGGGGGTTGACCTTGAAAAAAAATGTATCGCATTACAAGGAATCCGTTGCGTAGAAAATGTAAGGGAATTACTTTAAAATTACTTTAGAAAATATGTAATTATTCCGTTACTAAATTACAGATAAATGTAAGGGATTACAAGTAATTTCGTTACTTGTAACGGATTACGTATAGGTCTCGAGGAAAGTTCTCGATATCCCTTCTACCGAGGTTCGCTGGGGGTGTAGCTCAGTGGTAGAGCGTTCGCTTTGCATGTGAAAGGCCCCGGGTTCGATCCCCGGCACCTCCACTTTTTTTGGCGGGTCATTTATGAGGGCCACTTTATGAGATTATCTCTATTAAATCCGGAGGGTGTTTTCGAAGTTATTTTTGTATAACCTATTCGGTTGAATCAAATTTCACCTGGTTAAAGTATCCTGTTCTCCACAATTTGGTCTTTATCGGAGTTTAATCGTGATATATTCCCAACTCTCCAAGATTTGGAATGTAAAAATATTATATCCACACAAAACGCAATAAAAGTGAGAGTAAGCCATTTTAACCGTGAAATAGACACTAAGGTACTACAAGGACGACATTCGAGATGGTAGCGCCCTTGAGGTCTATAGTCGGTGACAGATTAAATGTGGAAGCTCCTCCCACCTCTTTCAACTTTAGCAGAGAGAACGCTAGAGAAGGGGTCGCCTTCCCTCCAGCGTTTAATTTGTCACCGACTTCTGAGCGAGAGGAAGCTTCGTGGACAGTTCATTGGGCGCTGTGCTCCCTTTCGACACAAAATAAAGCTGCGGACAAAGAATTTCTTCCCGGGAAGCTTTTTTTTCATGTTTAATTTCATTTCATTTCATTTATTATACTCTCAGGCCCGAAGGCATTACAGAGAGCAGTGGAATTATACATCAATATAAAGTGAACAATGAAAACAAAACGCAAAACAGATCCCATTCGGGTATTTTCCGTTTTCACCGAATTTGATAAAACCGGCTCAGGGGTTAATTTTCGGCGTTTATCACTATTTACCAAAAACATGCAATCCTGATTGGGACCTCAGGTGATTTTAATTTTCTTTTGTCCCAAATTTTGTCCCAAACAGTAAGCTCTTCACAATCATCGTCACACAGTACTCACGCACTGCTCGTTCTTCCAGTATACAATGAAAATGTTCAAAGGAGCAGCAACAGACACATTGCCCAGTGTCCTTGAATCTATTACAACAAGGCCTGATATGCTGAAATGTTCACAGGAGCAGCAACAAAAAAATAAAAAAAATGCTTAGTGTAATTATATTCTTTATCACAAAGCCTGCTTTGTTTCTTCCAATGTCCAAAGAAGCAGCAACAAAACCGTCTTCAGAGTGCTTGAATTTATTTTATTTATTGATGCCAAGACATTAACTGTCCCATGGAGCGAACCGGCGTTATCAGTTTTTGAAGCCGCTCCAAACGGCCCCTAAATTCCCCTGTCCCATGAAGCGAAGCCTGTAGTCTGTAGGAGCCACCCCATTAGCTGGCGCGAGGCGTAGTTCTTCCAAAGAACGCCACGGCCGAGCTCATCGCGGCGCGCAGCATGTAGGAATACTATACGTATACGAATGCTTTCGCCTTCCGACACGTTAGCAGTCTTAAGTGTATTTTTATTTATTTATTTAATTATTTATTTATTTATTTATTTATTTATGTGACAATACTATCAACCCCACAGCGGAAACTATGACACGAATGAGCACTTAGAAAAGCAAACAAAAATGCAAGAACATGAGCATTCAAATTCTAACGGGCACACGCACAACACCGTAAATTCTTCTTTACATGCCGCTATAAATATTCTAACCATTTTAATGCGTTTTAAAACTAGACGACACGAAAAATAATGCTCAGGTGTACAACAGTGATGCATGAATAACCTCAATCTATTTCTTACATTTTAAGACTTCTTTCAAATTCCCATACAGTGTTTGCTATAACAGTACTCTCTGGCAACGCATTCGAATATCTTATTGTTCGGGGTAAAGTAAAACACTTAAAACATTTTTTTCTTTTTTTGTAGAGCGTTTATTATGCGTAATTCGTGAAGTATGAAGTCGAATGAATTTGTGAAACGTTTTCAACTGTTCGCTCCTGCGCCTGCTTGCCAGCGTGGTGATATCTGTCTCGGTAAGAAGTTCTGTGGGTGAATAAAAATTAAGATATTTGGAAAAAAATAAACGAAGAGCAAGACTTTGTGTCCTTTCTAATTTCAATGCTGATGTGTGTGTGTGTGTGTGGGGGGGGGTGTGTGTGTGTGTGTGTGTGTGTTTGTGTGTGTGTGTGTGTGTGTGTGCGTGTGCGTGCGTGCGTGCGTGCGTGTGTGTGTGTGTGTGTGTGTGTGTGTGTGTGTGTGTGTGTGTGTGTGTGTGTGTGTGTGTGTGTGTGTGTGTGTGTGTGTGCGTGTGTGTGTGCGTGCGTGCGTGCGTGTGTGTGTGTGTTTTTTATTTTTTGTGGGGTTTTAAATTTTACTGTAGTCCGTTGCTACTCAAAAAGGTAGGGCGAGGGAAAGGAAGGCCGGGGAGGAGGAAGCAGACGGAACGCTAAAGAAAGAAGGAGGTTTCCCCCTGAAGAGAGGTGGAAACCTCCTTTTCTCTTTAGCGTTCCGTCTGCTTTCTCCTCTTCCGTCTTACCCTCGCCCTACCTTCTTGAGTTGCAACGGACTATACCATATTCTAGCGTCGATCTTACTGTAAGTTTTAAAAGATACCTGTTTGGTTTCTACGGTTCCCATTTTTAGAGAGTCCCTTTGCGACCGAAGTTTTTGCTGTAGCTTTTTTGGTTATACTATTAATGCGCGTGTCCCACCGAAAATTACTTGTTATTGTTACACCAAAAAACTTGAATTCGGTCAATCTGGAGAAAAGGTGTTACCTCTAAATAGTAAGTATGCACCGCAGAAACTTTCTTGCGTGTGATTCACATGCAACCAGTCTTTTTCTTGTTTAACGACATCTGCCACTAGACATGATCTGTACAAATTTTCACAGAAGCTGCAACAAACAACTTTCCCATTGTGCTTGCCTTTATTATAAGGCCTCGTTTCTCCAAGTGTCAAAAGGAGCAGCAACAAAAACGTTGTCCACTAGTGCTTGAAATTCTATTATGTAGGGTGGTCCAAGTCACCAGGCTCGATCTAAAATGGACCGTAAAAATCGACGCCTGCACGTAGCAATCTAAATTTTTCGTCAAAGGTGTATTTCACTTCTTGGCCGTATTTTCTAGAGGAAGAGAGCTACACTTTGAAAACTTACAAGAAATAACCGACCTGTGAAATACATCTTTGACGAAACGATTAGATTGCTACGTGCAGGTGTTGATTTTTACGGTCCATTTTAGATCGAGCCTGGTGACTTGGACCACCCAATATTACCACAAGGCCTATTCTGTTCAAATGTTCATAGGAGCAACAACAAAAACCTCGCCCAGTGTGTGTGATTTTTCCATATGTCATAAGAAAGAGCAACAAAAGCCTTGCTCAGTATGCTTGAATTTATACCACAAGAGCTGACCTGTCCAAATATTCCCAGGACCAGCAACCTTGCCCAGTATACATATATTTATGACAACGAGGTGTTTAGCGCTAGGTTCTTGAAGTACCTAAGCGTCTGTTTCACAGTTGAAATGGCTTACTCTTACTTTTATTGCGTTTTGTGTGAACATCCTATTTTTACATTCCAAATCAAGGAGAGTTGGGAATATATCACGATTAAACTCCGATAAATGCCAAGTTGTGGAGAGCGGAAAACTTTTAAACAAGTAAAATTTTATAACACCGAACAGCTTGCACAAAAATGACTTTGAAACTCTAGATTTGCGACCAAAAAACGACCCAGCAAAGAGAGTGGAGGTGCCGGGGATCGAACCCGGGGCCTTTCACATGCAAAGCGAACGCTCTACCACTGAGCTACACCCCCCGCGATCTTTCGCAGAAGGGATAGCGCAAGCCTTCCTCGATCCTTTAAATTGATGTCGCACCTTGAGATTCGACTGATTTCGCGACCTTTCGAACTCTTGGCAAAATCAACGAAAGCTGACTTCATGAGGAGATAAACTTGCGCACAAAACACCGTGTCAAAAAAGAGGACACATGCGACAGACTGCCTCTTTGTCGTTTGTGTCCTCTTCTTTAGGCTGTTTTTTTTTTTTCTTTTCTTCTGCGTTTTATTTAATCGTGAATTAGTACCAACTAACCCAGCTTTCAACCCTGCTGGAAGCTCGTCTTGTTGAACAGTGTCTCCCGACTTCAAGAAATATAAAATCTTTGAGAGAATAATTATTTACAAAATAGCCATGGAATATTTACCAATGTTTACACAATACTATAAAGCCGGCTTTTAATGTCCTTGTTAGTTCGAGAAAATGCTGCTCCCCTTTTCCGCGAGGTGGTGCCACCAGATCGGTTTAACCTGCCCAGCTGCTTCAATCGAATTTTCGTCAAATTTCAGGCTGAAAGGTCGACTTTTTCGACTTTTCGTTACCGAAGTAGAGACGAAAAATCGAAGACGTTGCCTCTTTGTTAGTAGAGACTGTCTAGTAATAAAGGTCGAGGTGCGAACTGCATGGTCAACCTTGTGGCTTTGTTTGGGCGTTGCGCTTCAAGCAATGTGATTTTTTTTTTTTTTTCTAAGCAAGAATGAGTGGGTTTTGGTTTTCTCTTTGTTAGTCAAGACTGTCTAGTAGATGTCGAGGTTGCGAAGTGCTGGCTTTGCAGCTTTGTTGGCGCGTCACGTTTAAAGGTATTGCGTTTTCAACGTGAAATGGGTTCTTTGGCTAGTTGCTCCGGATTTTGTGAGGTCGTTGCCTGTGACGTCACATGGCTTCATGTCACGTGACCTATGCTTAAAATCTGTTTCCCCACTAAATTTAGCAGGAAAAATGACGTCACATCAATTCGTGTCACGTCGACCTATTGTTTCCCCGCTAAATTCAATTTCCCCGCTAGATTTAGCGGGAAAATTGACGTCACGTGACGTCCCCACAAATTCAGTTTCCCCGCTAAATTTAGCGGGGAAAATGACGTCACATTAAACTCCGTGTCCCATGACCTATACACAAATTCAGTTTCCCCTGCTAGATTCAGCGGGATAATTGACGTCACGTATTCTCAACACAAATATGTCCCACGACTTTATGCCACGTGACACAAATTCAGTTTTCCCTCTAAATTTAGCGGGAAAAATGACTTCACGTGACTTACACATAAACTCGGCTTTCCCGCTCCCCGTCATTCCCCATACTTTGGGGTCACTAGTGATGGGGCGAAACTCCGGAGGGTCGGTTTCGGACTGTTTCCGAGGATTCCGAAACTTTCTGCACGAAACTTCGGTTGTTTTGAAGGTTCGTCCGTTTCGTCCCTATCGAGCCAACATGCATGGCGTTCTTTCTTTTGGTTTTGTACGGGGCGTTGCAGGTGTTTGTTTTCGATCAGTTTTTGGATTATCGTTTTGCGTTGCAGCAGTAGATACCAGGTTGCCAAAGGTGTGTGTGGTAAAACTCTGGGTGCAACTGCAGTGTGTAGGCCTCCCGAAAATTTCGGTCAAGAATAACGGTTGACTGATAGCTGATATCATTTCCACTTTGGAAACACGCTACCAGTGGTCTTTAGTGGAGCATTCTGAGTGAAAGGCGCCTAACTGTGATGCACGAGCAATCAACGTCTTGGGGTAGGCAAGGGATTAGTATACTTCTAAAGAACTAGTTACAAGTTATATAGCCACTGCAGCAGATAGTGACGGCAAATGAAGCAAACCTCGTAAATCTGTACTGTGCAAATAGCTTTAGCTTCGCGAAGGTCTGTCACTGCCATTTACTTGCAGACTATGCTGCTTTGAAATGTAGTCGCTTGTTGCATTCCCTTGCAAACGTACGGAAGTACCCACGTTGATGGTACACTTATCAAGTTCGTTGGAACCAACTGTACCTATATCTACAATGTGTATTTCTTATAACCATGATACACGTGTACATTACAGGAGGTTTCGGGTTTCATATTCTCGATGGCATAACACACGTGTCGGAGATCTTCCGACATTGTCACTTTCATATGCCATCTGTGCTGTGTCAACGTAAACCGCAACGTTCCCGGCGCTTGGAATGATCACCACAGACGTCGCCGACCTAATGATACGATGAAAACGAGCATTGTGATTTGTGATAGTCGATTTTACTATACTTGGCCGCTTTCTTTTGGTCACGTGACGACGTCACTATGGAACTTGTGAAATCGAAACCATTTTTACCAACGACCGTGTTATCCGCTATTTTATTTCTCCATATCTCAGATTTTATCTGAACAAGCCTATTTTGTTAAATTAAGTATATTTATATTTAAATTCTAAATTATTTCATGGGATTTATACGATTGTTTTGTTAAAAAAGTTGCAACGCCCAATAATGTGGTCCGGCAATTCTGGCCACGCTCCGAAACTATACGAACCTATTCGAAACAAACCGAGGTTCGGCCGTTCTTCCATAAACTTTCCGAAACCCCTGTTTCGGGTTCGAAACCTGTTTCGGAAAAGGTTTCGCACCATCACCAGTGGACACAGGCCGACCAGACGGGGAAAAGTCAATGGGTGAATGAGTCTATGGGGTGGAGAGGAGTCAACGGGCAGCAGAGGTGTGGAGAGACCTGAAGGCACAGCTTCAGAAGAAATGCTTGGAGGTTTACTAGCGTTTGTGGTGCAAGAACATTTCACGTATCAAACGCAATTGCCCAGCAAATCGCCTAACAATATTTTTAGGATCTTTAAACAGAAGCAAAGCAGCCCAAATGTTTTCGTCCTATCTAAAGTTGATAGAGCTTTTTATTTTTCTTCTTTTGTGTGTGTGTGGGTGTGTGTTCTACGCGTGTTCTTGGAAAACAGGATATTCTTTCGTGTGGATACTTGATTAGAAGGAGGATGTTTAAATAAAGTCATTAGCTGAGTTCGAGACGTATGTTACTGTTTCCTTTTGTTCCACTGTCAAAATGTTTCCCTCTTTCTGACTCAGTCTCGGGTTAAATGCATAATGGCAATGTTATTTTAAAGCATGAAATGTTTGTTTTACGGAACCCTCCAAAACTTAACTTTTTTTTTTTCCGTCCGTCGGTCTGTCCGTGCATTTCCCGCTACATTTAGCGAGAAAATTAGCATCACGCGGCTTATACACTTTGGGGAAATTAATGGCACGTGGCCTATACGTCCATTCAGTTTCCCCGCTAAATCTAGCGGGAAAATATGTGCCGCCTGACACACCAATTCCCTCTCCCTCTCCTATCTTTCCCCTTCCTTTCTCTCACTATCCATCCCCCTGCTATCAACACCAAGATAACCCTCGGTGGTGTTGCCAACAGGTGTCCTCCCCCTCACCTCGCTCCCCACCTACCTCAGATTCCCTAACTTTCTCTCATTCACCCTCCCCTTCCTTCTCTCTCTCCCCATTCTCTTCCCCAGTTTCCTACGGTGGCCTCCCTTCCTCCCCTCTCCTCCCTCCTTGGTCATATGAAATACCAATTCAGATTCCCCGCTAAATTTAGCGGGGAATCTAAATTGGTGAGTCGGTAAATAGACGTCATGTGACACACCAATTTCCTTCATCCATTCATCTCTCTCTTCCCTTCCTTCTCCCCCTCTCCCAATCTCTTAGAGTGCCCCCTCCCACCACCACTTAGAGTCAACTTCCCGTGACGTCACCGCTGGAGGCGTAAAAACAAGCATCTACTGATAGCAACAAGTTTTGTTATCTAGAAAGTAGTTTATAAACAACAGACGGGCTAGGAAACAAATTTCGTTGCACGGGAAGCAATCGGGCGCCGTGGTACAGCGCTGACATGTAAGTATGGCAAGGGGATATACATTTGTAGCTACGAGTTTATATTAACTCAGTCACGTTTCATTGCCAAGAATGGTAGCTATACATAGAAACCAAGCTAGAAAGTGTACATAGGCAAATTATTAGGGAGTAAAAAAATTGTTGCGCAGTGTGAGAGCAATACCTGCACAAAGATGCCTCGGGAAAGATGGGTCTGCTTTTATGCAAACTCCGTTAGTGTTGTAAATATCGCTCGGAAATCCTGACGGTTTATAAACAATAATTCTCATGAAATGACTTGTCACCGAAATATGCGACATGGCAAGGCAGTTCATATATTAACAATGTAATGCATACTGAACCAAACGCTCACGGAAAGTATTCCTACAATAGCAATTACGTATTGTTTAGCAATTATGTTTTACTTTCCACATAAGACATAATATTAATTTATTGGAGGTAATAAAAACGACGGCGAATGACAGTAGAAAAGCATTATCTTCAAAAGAATATCTACCTCAATCTTCTATGTTTACTTTTAATTAATAAAAGTCAATTCAATTGATAAAATTTGTCGCGGCTTCACTACTCAGACACATATAAACGCTCATCATTTTTATCGCTTATCACCCAACATTTTTTTTTGTCAAATGTCTACGTTGCACCACAACACAAACATCAACAGGGGAACAGCAAATCCTTCCGGAGCTGCTGCTCCGTCACGAGACGGAGGTCTTGCTAGAGACAGAGATACGGACGCGTGATTCTGTCTCGAAGACTGCGTTCCTCATTGCCCCATATTCCGCTTGCGTAGCTTCCCATTCGACAAGCGAAGGGCATCAGAACTTCTTCCCCGTTAAATGTATCTGGGCAATCGAGCCACCGCCGTAAGTAAATATGGGTTCTACCACCTCAGACAACGACCCTATGATGCCTCTTGACATCGCTCGAGAGACTTCTTTAAATCTCTCACAAAGTCAAAACCACACACAGATACAGCCTAAAAAAATCCCAAACAAAGAGGCACATATGACATTAACGGAAGAAGCAAGCCAGAAGCGCTGCATAACTGAAGGCGTTTCTGAAAACCGACAGCGCGTTACATAACCGAAGACGTCGTCGTCGTCGTGCCTGTAGACACTCGAATCTCAGAAACACACGAAAGGACGCCCAATGGGGAGCGCAAGTTCGTCTGCTTCGTTCGCAGGGGTTTTGGTGATGTCAAAATGCCGAGCTCTGATTGACTCTGATTAAAAGGATAGTGGGTAGACCTCAAAGCAAGCTTGCTTTGAGGTCTATTCCCAATCTTTCAATCAGAGCTCGACGCCGTTCTGACGTCACCACAAATCTTGCTCAAGAAGCAGACGACATTCTCACTGCACAGGGAACGATTGAATATCCTATGACCCATGCGGTTTCATCTTGACGGCGGCGGGGACGCGACGACAGTCGCCCTCTGGGTCATTGGGCGGTGGTTTCGTTTCTTTCGTCGTAGATAACATGCAAACTTGCAACCCCAGCCTCAGGAATAAATTAAAGTTATGTCAAGTTTTGTTATAAAAACGCTAACTTATACTAAACGCGTGAGTTTAAAAATGCATATCGTAACATTTTGAATATGGTACTACGACTACTACGTCGTTTGTATAGCCAACAGTCCGAAAATAAAGAAAGGAGAAGACCAACTTGCAGGATCGCCTCCTCCTTCTGTCGTTGATGACGTCATGCCCTAAGCGTTGAGGCCTTTCCTCTAGGTGGTTTTGCCCCTCTCCCTGCCTCTCCTTCCTCCCTCTTCATTGTCCCTCCCTCCCCTCTGCTACAGCGCCCTTCCTCCCCCTCCCCACTTGCCTCCCTTCCTTCTTCCTGGTCACGTGACACACCAATTTAGTTTCTCCGTAATTGAAAAAAAAAATATAGGCTCTTCATTCCCAAAACGACTGTTGTTCCAAACGATTGAAGCAATGGCTCCTAAAAGTTGCATTTTGTGCATTAAATAATTTTCGTCCATTAAAAATAAATCGCTGCCTTTCTTTTACTTCTTAGAAATTAGCGCGGGGCAGGCTGTCTGCGCACATTCATTTCCGGCACTGTCACACAAATAAATCCCCCCCCCCCTAAAAAAAAGAATGGAGGTGCCGGGGTTCGAACCCGGGGCCTTTCACATGCGAAGCGAACGCTCTACCACTGAGCTACACCCCCGACCTGCAGTTTCGCTGAGAAATGCGTTCGTCGAGATAACGAATTTCATAAATATAAAAGACGTTGCGGTTTTCGAAATTAGAGACCATCAGGCACAAATCGTACGCTTTGAATAATAATAATAATAATAAGAAGAAGAAGAAGAAGAAGAAGAAGAAGAAGAAAAAGAAGAAGAAGAAGAAGTAGAATAGGAGGAAGAAGAATTTATTTCTGGCGTTTGATAATAGCGGACATATAATGCAGGTCCCTCAAGGCCATCAATGTGAGGTATTTGGAAAAGAAAACTTAAACGTCGCAGTAGCACGAAGCATATGTAGAGAAACAAGAATGCTTCTGCATCGCAGCGGCATCAAGTTAAGTATTATAAAAAAAAAACGATTCAAAGCTGCAGTAGCAATAAAAATACCAATGAAAAAAAAGTCAGTCTTGGAAAAACCTCGTGAAGATTGACAGGTTAGTCACGCGACACAAAAATGTCAGACTTTCTAAATACAAACACTAATAATAATATTTATAATGATATCTAATAATTATAAGAATAATATCATTTTATTCCTTTAAAAAGGGCATATGTATACAGAACGACGCAGGTTCTTAGAAATAGTCGAGGGATTCACGAGTGCCCAATGGCAGATTCAGAAGGGGGATCAGGATGTCCTGACCCCCCTCTTGAACTCTGCATGAGTAAAAATTTAGGGCGTGGAAACGGGGGTAGGGGAGGGGGGTCCTTAAACATATGATACGCTGACCGGCACCTGACCCCACCCCCACCCCCTCCTTGCCAGGGGCTTATGTTCGCAGTGGCTTATGTTTGGTAAAATAGAACACCGACATGATGTTCTCCAACCTCCAGGGAACATACGCGTGACCCGATTACTTAGAAAACATATCCGGTATGGGCGACACAAGATTAATAACACATTTCATCCTGCAAACAGTAAAAAAAAAATTCATAGGGTCTTTTATGTTATCCCAAAGACGACTTGAAGGCGAAACCCCAAGCGCCGATGTAAACGGGATAGCAAACCCTCAAAAACAGCGCGCTCTCTGACGACGCACTTTTGGCGCCGTTTAATTGGTACCTTTCGCTTTGGTACCTTTTGTGTCGCCGGCGTGTTTTCGCACCTTTTATGTCGCCGACGTGCTTCCGACAGGACCAACTTGTTTCCGCTCAAGGACTTCGAAGGTCGACTGAACGACGAGACATATAAGGCTTCCGCCTTAATAAGGGGGTATCAAAACGAGAATGGGTAACGGTGTTAAGGGCTGGTGGACGGACAGGCTGACGACCGCTTTTCGGCTATAAGATTGACGAAGTTTAATGAGACATGATTACATGATGGTATCATTGGTCAGTCCCCCTTATATAGCTGCGGTGATGCGACGATATTGCGTCACCGGCGGGATCCTGGTGTAATTGGTGGTGGCTGTTGGATTCGTTGAAGATGGGGTTCAGCAGCCTCTGTCATTGGTTCGGAGGTTTATGTCGTCGCCGCAGCAGCTTCTCTTGATGTTAAAAGACGAGGGAGACGAAAACCCGTTGACGTTGGTAACTTCGGCAGATGTTCGAAGGTTTCCGAGAGGGTCTCTGCCGAGTGATGGTGTTGCGGACCGTCCCTCTAAGTGCGCCGTGATTCGAGCACGGCCTCGTCGGAAGAGCAAAACAACAACGGTTACGCTTATATCCTAAATGTATTATATTGGCGGGACGAAGGCAAAACTATGTTTTCGCCCATCTTGAAAGTCGCGTAAGTCAACCTTTCAGCCCGAAATTCGGCAAACATTCGATAGAAGCAGCTGCGCAGGATGCCCGTAAGTTAAAAGCGAGCTGGTGGTACCATCTCGCGGAAAAGGAGAGCAGCATTTTCTCCAACTAACAAGGATCTTTATTTTAGATGCGGAGCATCTCTTGCTTGGGTCTATGTCCCGCGGCGTCGGCGTTGTAGTCGGCACTCGAACTATGCACGCGCAACTCTCCTCCTTCCCTCTCTCCAACAGCTGCGCGTTACTCTCTCCGCTTTCTCTCTCAACCAGCTGCGTGCACTGCGCGTGCGTTCGCTTCTCCTCACACCGCGCGCGCACGCGCAACTCTCCTCCTCTAGTCTCCTCTCCTTCAAGTGTGAAAAAAAATAAACGGCGAGCGGCGAGCGTTCCAAGTTTCTCTGCCGCGAGCCGCGACGAAGGCTCGCGTAGGGGGTAACGCTAGGGCAGTCGGTGGCGCCATCTCTCGACGTCAGCACGCAACTGACTCTTTCCTCGGAACCAACACGATGCTCCGCATCACCCCATGGTTCCCCTCGGGAAGATGGTGTAATTTTTTATTTTATTTATTAATTTATTATTTTATTTAGACAATACTACAGGCCATTGAAGGCCCAAGTAGGAGTGGCGCACAGCATATGCATTCACAGATACAACAACAAACAAATAACACGACATTAAAAGGTTTACAACAACCAACTAGAAAATATACAGGATGTATATATTTAAAAAGGGGGGGGGGGGGGGGAACGGCAACCATCACGCAGCATGCAGCTCAATCATGCACTAATACAAAATGACCTAGCCAGATGTAGTATGAAGGTTTATACGATCTTAATGCCCATGCCAAAAATAATGAACGTGCAGCAATGTACAAAGTAACATGCTAGTCTTCAAGACGTTCGAGACCTTGTACAAAGTTGGTGTCGATGAATAGCTCGAGAGGTAAGCCGTTCCAGTCGCTAATAGTGCGGGGGGACAAGCTAAACTTAAACATGTTAGTACGCGCAAAAATGGGTGTTAATGAAAACTGATGTCTGCTTTACTATAAATACAATACTATAAAGCCTGCTTTATAATACTATAAGGCAGGCTTTATAATGTGTAAACGTTTGTAAATATTCCATGGTTATTTTGTAAATAATTATTTTCTCAGAGATTCTGTACTTGTTTAAGTCGGGCGACATTGTTCAACAGGTAGAACTCCCAGCAGGGTTGAAAGCTGGGATAGTTGGTTATTGCTCACGATAAAATAAAAAGCGAAAAAAAAAACAGGCCAAAGAAGAGGACGACAGACAGACAGTCTGCTGCACGTGTCCTCTTTTTTGTCCTGGTTTTTTGCGCGCTTTTTATTTGCTCATAAAGTCGACCTTCGTCAAATTTGCCAAGAGTTCGAAAGTTCGCAAAATCAGTCGAATCTCAAGGTTCAACATCAATTTCCAGGACTGAGGAAAGTTTGCGATATCCCTCCCGCTGATGATCGCCGGGGGTGTAGCTCAGTGGTAGAGCGTTCGCTTTGCATGTGAAAGGCCCCGGCTTCAATCCCCGGCTCCTCCACTTTTTTGCCGGGTCATTTATGAGGGCCGCTTTTACTTTTACTTTTATATAACCCATTCGGTGTTATCATATTTCACCTGGTTAAAGTCTACTGTTCTCCACAATTTGGCCTTTATCGGAGTTTAATCGTGATATATTCCCAACTCTCCAAGATTTGAAATGTAAAAATTTGATGTCGCACAAAACCCAATAAAAGTAAGAGTAAGCCATTTTAAGTGTGAAACAGACACTTCGGTACTACAAGAACGACATTCAAGATGGTAGCGCCCTTGAGGAAGTCGTCTATAGTCGGTGACAGATTAAAAGTGGAAGCTCCTCCCACCTCTTTTCACTTTAGTAGAAAGAACGGTGGGGAGAAGGTTGCCTGCCTTCCAGCGTTTAACCTGTCACCACTATGAGCGAGAAGAAGCCTCGCGGACAGTTCATTGGGGGCTGTGCTCCCGGTCGACACAAAATAAAGCTGTGGACGAAAGATTTCTTCCCAGGAAGCTTGCTTTTTTTTTGTTTGTTTTTTTTGTTTTGTTTTCATAATTAAAAACAGATCCCATTCGGGTTTTTTTTTTCGGTTTTCAACGAATTTGATAAAACCGTTTATCAGTATATTACCAAAGACATGGAATCCTTATTGGGACCTCAGGTGATTTTAATTTTCTTTTGTCCCAACTTTTGTCCCAACGGTGAGCTCTTCACAATCATCGTCACGCAGTACTCACGCACTGCTCGTTCTTCCAGTATCGAATCGTCATGCATCATCATTTACTTTCCTTGAGGGCCCGTGGGGCATTATACAAGGGGGTGGCAATTGAACAAAAACAAATAGAACAGTAAACTCGATTATAACACTGTAAGCTAGCTAGGTAGGTTAGATAAAGAGAGGGTAATGGCTTCAACAAATTTAGTAGTATTGTTAAAAGAAACGATGTTATGAGGTAGTGAATTCTAATCCTCGATGGCCAATGGTAATGTGGAAGTCTGGTGAGAAACAGTTGATGATCGAATTGGACGTAATTTACATAGGTAATCTAGACGCGGGAAAATACGATGTGGAGGTGATAGCAGTGATTCTTTGAGGTGGCTATTGTGATAAAAAATTCGATAAAGGAGAGAAAGGCGAGATACTCGGTGGCGAAGGGAAAGTGAATGAAGGTTAGCTGATTGGCGTAATCCTGATATGCTGGTATATGGTGAGTGGCTGTTATAAATAAAACTAAGGGGACCATATAGATGAGGCGTATTTTAACTTCGATCTTATGAGAGTGGTATACGCTAGTCGTTTTACGGAGGGTGTAGCAAGTTTGAGGTTACGGCGCAAATATCCGAGAGAACGGTTAGTATCAGAAATAAAAGAAGTTATGTGAGAAGTCCATCATAGGTCAGAGGTGAGATGAACACCCAGGTATTTATAAGATGAGCATGCTATTACTTGAGTGTTAAAGAGGTAATACAAAAATGATGTGGCACGCGAACTGCGAGAAAATGATAGGGATCTTCATTTATGAAGTTTAACGTCATCTGCCATTTTTCACACCAGTGGATTACAGACTCTAGGTCTTCCTGGAGAGCATGATGATCATGGTACGAAAGAATGGGTCGGTAAATGACACAATCGTCGGCGAGCAGGCGCACAGACGAAGCGATATCAAGGTGGATATCATTAATATAGATTAGGAAGAGAAGGTGTCCAAGTTCGGTTCCCTGGGGGACACCTGACGTTACGGTAGAGGTGGGAGATTTTACGTTGTTAACGGAAGAATATTGCTTACGGTTAATTAGGATTTTAGAAATCCACTTAACAACAGAGGGATGAATATTAATATCGTTAAGCTTTGTTAAAAGACGTTGGTGGGGTATTTTGTCGAATGCTTTGGAGAAGTCAATGAAAATGGCGTCAGTCTGAATATTCGAATCAAAGCTTGAATAAATATCAGTAAGGAAGGCGGTTAGCTGAGTTTCACGAGAGTAAGATTTACGAAATCCGTGCTGATGTTCAAAAAGAAGGTTCTGAGAGTCAAGAAAGTTTATTATATTTGAGTAAAGTATATGCTCCATGAGCTTAGATGGAACACTGGTGAGAGAGATGGGACGGTAATTACTTATTAGTTGGCGATCACCAGTTTTGTGAACAGGTATTAGGTTAGCTATTTTCCAGTCACGTGGAACTATGGAAAGCGTGAGCGATTGTGAGAATATGTCACAGAGGAAAACAGAGGAAATGTGTTTCGTGTTTATTAATACCTTCGAAATAATTTGGTCGTCTCAAGAGCTCGAGGAGGCCTTTAGGTTTTCTAATGCTTTCAATACGCCTGCGTGGCCAATTATGATAGGATTCATCTGAGGGTGAGATAATGGGTATGATTCGGGAACGTTTAGCAAGTCTTCTTTAGTAAAGATTGATATGAAGAAATTGTTAAGGTAAAGAGCGCTATCTTCGTCTGAAAGTGGGATTCCGTTGTCGTTTATGAACTGCAGAGGAAGAGACAGAGCGGGGTTGTCCACTTTTCAAAACTTTTTGGGGTTTATTTGTTAAAATGGTGGGGAGGTCGTTAGTATAAAACTTGGTTTTAGCATCAGTAATGGCAGTTTTGTATGTTCTAGCACACGCATAATATGCATCCTACGAGGCTGAATTGTTGACAGATTTCGCTCGTTTATAAAGTCGTGAGTGGGCAAACCGGAAGAACACCCCGCTACTGTACCCCCGTCGTCTGCATCGCTGCCCGCCGTAGACGCTGGCAAGTTTCTTGGCCATATTTTTTACAGGAAGAGAGCTACGCTTTGTAAACTTACAAGAAAAAAACCGACCTGTGAAATACACCTTTGACGAAACGATTAGATTGCTACGTGCAGGGGTCGACTTTTGCGGTCCATTTTAGATCGAGCCTGGTGACTTGGACCATCCTATATTACCACAAGGCCTAATCTGTTCAAATGTTCATAGGAGCGACAACAAAAACCTCGACCAGTGTGTGTGTGTGTGTGTGTGTGTGTGTGTGTGTGTGTGTGTGTGTGTGTGTGTGTGTGTGTGTGTGTGTGGTGTGTGTGTGTGTGTGTGTGTGTGTGTGTGTGTGTGTGTGTGTGTGTGTGTGTGTGTGTGTGTGTGTGTGTGTGTGTGTGTTTTATTATCATAAGGCCTGGTTCC
>JABSTQ010001258.1:0-17770 GCA_013358835.2 Ixodes persulcatus | reverse complement strand
CTCTATAAATGTTTAAAACACTTGGCCAACTGAATGAAAACAACGCAATATTACATGAGCTCCTAACACTGAATCTGACGAAGTCCAACTGTGAATCATGACGATCGGCAAAGGCGTCTGCTCTGACAAACACAAAAATTCGGCGCCCACAACAAGTCGGGAACGAATGCCGATACCTTAGCGCAGCTCGTTTAGCGGCTCTAGAAGGCGCCATGCAGTGCTTGCCCATTGGAATCAACTGCCAAGAGCTCGTGCTCTGTACCCTTGCCCGTGCTCTGTGCCGTTATACTTCGTCTCTCCTTAGCATGGACTATTGGTAGCCGCGCATGCTAAAAGCGCGAGCTATTCGCTTTGATGAAGCCTCGGCGGATACACGAGCGCTTCGTGCAGCGAGTGCTCCAGTCAAGGTAGACAAGGCAACGCGCTCGCGCTTGCACAGCCTTCGCAGTTAGTCCATGCTAAGGTGAGACGAAGTATAGTGTGGATGCTTTGTCTCCACCCGCATTGTGGACAGATGAAATCCCCACGTGCCTCATAAGGAACCATGGATAACAAAAGCACGCTTACACGCAATTCAATCAGGGTCTCAAGGCTGATTCTCCGTTCACCCTTAAAGGATGGTTCACGCAGACCCGTTTCCTTTCGTTACGTTACGGAAAAGTCACCGGAAATCTGTGCTTCGAATTAAGCGTGGCTAGGCTATTCAAGGAGATAGCCTGCCAGGCGACATTAGGAAACGAATGTTTCGGTGACTTAGCCGTAACGTAAGAAAAATGGTGCTGTGTGAAAAGTTGAAGCGAGCTCAACTCCTTACGTTACGTTCCGACGAGCCTTGTGTCCTTGGTTGCCACGGGAACTCACCGTCCTAGCTCGTCATCACCGAAACAGTCGTGTCTCGAATATCGCGTGCCAGGCTATCTCCTTGAAATGGTAGCCACGCTTAACACGAAGCACAGATTTCCTGGGTGACTTTTCGTAACGTAACGTAAGAAAACGGGTCTGTGTGAACGAGCCTTTAGGCTGGTTCACACAGACCCGTTTTCTTACGCTACGGTACGAAAAGTCCCCGGAAAATCTGTGCATCGTATTAAGCGTGGCTACCAATTCGGGAGGTATACCTGGCACGCGACATTCGAGACACGAATGTTTCGGTGACTTAGCCGTAACGTAAGGAAAACGGTGCTGTGCGAAAAGTTGAACCGAGCTCAACTCCTTACGTTACGTTCCGACGAGCCTTGTGTTCTTGGTTGCCACGGGAACTCACCGTCCTAGCTCGTCGTCACCGAAACAGTCGTGTCCTCGAATGTCACGTGCCAGGCTATATCCTTCAATTGGTAGCCACGCTTAATACGAAGCACAGATTTCCCGGTGACTTTTCGTAACGTAAGAAGACGGGTCTGTGTGAACGAGCCTTTAAGCTAAGAATGCAGCCAATGCAACAAGCACGACAGCTCGAGGTAGCTGGTTTGAAGCGTTCTACTGCAGAACGAGCAGTCAGGCTAGAAACACACGTGCCAAAGCCAAAAGCGCGGCCGAGCTCGGGCTTCTAGTTTTGGCTGCAGCCTCAGCTTAAAGGGACCATGAAACGATTTTAAAGTCGAAGTTTTATCCACCGCACGTCGTAAAAGGTGTCAAAAATAAAACAAAGACACAAAAATAGAGAGCCCAAATGTTTTTTCGCTATAGAACTCTTAAAAGAGAAGCGGACTTTTATCTTCTTTCCTTCTAAAGCTCTCTGGTTTTTCACTGCGATGCATCCGCCGTGCCAAAGTACGTCAGGCAAAAATACGTCGCCTATAGACCGATCTCACTAAGCGTTCGGCGTATGCGCGACGCCGCCATAACTTTAGTTCACAGGAGGCAGACAGCCGTACACGCGAGGCTCGCGCCTTCTCGTGCTTTACACGCGCAAAGCTCCAGCGAGGTTGTCGCAAGTGCAAAAAGACTAAAGTTCCCTCGATGCGTTGCGACCATGTAGTGGCAGCGGTGACGTAGTCAACTGCCTGGTGAGATCGGTCTATTGAATAGAGCCTACCTCACCAGCACAATGATCATAAACAATAAATAGCCGGAGAACAGTTTTTAAAAGTTTTGTTAAAGACAATTATTATCCACATTTTGTAGAATGATTAGCGATGTGACGAAATGTTTTGCATTTTATAATGCTCGGAGCTATGCGCCATCAATCGTGCGGTTTAGTTAGAATAGTTTCATATTCAGTTTTCCTCGCCTACAATACACTTTCAATTCCGCCTCAAGCGGGTTTCACATGCAGTGATTCCGCGGCCGAAATCGCTGCTGCTAGCGGCGCGACGGCACGGATCGCGAGGTTTCATTTCACATGAGCATTTTCTGCGTTGTGATGACCACCGTTTCTTGCAGCAAGCAGATGCGCACAGTCGGTTAGAGCGGCTTTTAACAACAATTTTAATGCCTTTGTTTCCAGTTTCTCCCTTTAATTTCACCTTAATTAAACAAAAAAGCGTTTAAAATACTAAATAAATCTGAATCTTATTTTTTTTTTTTTTTTGAGGATATGAATCCTCGGTTTATCCTCGGTTCATCCTCAGCATCTCCTTCCTCGGATGTAAAGACTCCAACTGATATGCCGACCCGAGCCTCCTGGACCCGAACCTCCCATAGTAGTGCAGTGGTTTCATACCGGTCTTGTCGATCACTTTCACGTCCTCGGTCACCCCTTCCCAAAGTTTCTCTTTGGTACCATTCTTTCTAAATGTTTTGAGCTGCGCGTCCCAAAAACCCGACGCTTCGACACTTCACTGATAAGCAGTTCATTGAACTGTGTGCGATACATTTTTTCTTACTTGGTGTGGCGATCTGTTTTGGAAATGACACGTGAATGTCGCTCAGTTCTTCTTCTTATTTTGCTTTTCTCACTAGCGCTCGCACAAGCCGCTTCCGATTAGCGTCTCTCGCGCTCGCTACACTTGGTACTCAGGGCAGGAAACTAAAAAAGAGCCGCGTAATTCATTGAGAAAGCAAATTCCGAGGACGGGGACAACAACCCCCTTCTCCATAATCTTCTGAACAGTTCTGACTCGACTGCTGAAGCGAAGAAGCTTGACCGGCCGGAAAAACAGAAACCACAAACCAGTCGCCTGCGTACTTTCTCTGCTTGTCGTTTGCTTCAAGAACGGGAAAACGCCGCCGTCCTATGCGCCAGCTTTCCTGCAATGTTTTCCCTCCTGTCACATGATTTTCCGCCGGGGCTGTGAGTGGCCAGCGCGGAAGCTGCCGCTCTGCCGCGGCGAGAAATTTCCAACCTGATGAAACCGTGCCGCTCAGCCGCTGCGGCTGGCCAGAGCGCCGCGACGGCGGAAATCGCGCCGCTCTAGGGCCAAAATCTCTGCATGTGGAACCCGCTTCACTTACGAAGCAAGAGAAAAATAAGACTGTGCCTGCGCTGTTTTGCAGGAAAGGCGACGAAGTTATATGAGCAGGAACGCTAAATCTTCTATATCTGGAATTTTCTATTCTACGCGGCTTCGTCGGTCCTTTGGACTGCGGGGTCTACTTGGACGGCAGAAGCTAGGACAGCTCCCTGCACAGCAAGATAAGGGATGCATGCGGGTATGTCTCTTGCCGAAAACGACATATCTATCGTGGCAGCACAAGACCAGGCCAGCAGAGCACTCGATGAATCCCAGGATTGCAGTCGATCTGTCTGCTCAGTGACCGCCAACATGGAGAGCGAAGATTCCGAAGGCGAATGACGCAGATCCGGCAAGAAGTGCTGTCGTCCAAAGCACTGCGACTCGTCTTTTCAAACGTTCCGCAACAACCAAAGAAGAAATATAACACTAGCCTCAACGTCATCTTCGTTCTCCTAAGTGAAAATGTTTGCAAGTAGTTTATCGAACTGGTACCACTTGCAAATGGTACCTGTTCAATAAACCACTTGCAAGAGGTACCACTTGCTAGTGGTACCACTTGCAAAGAGTACATTGTCATATAGATGCATAAAAGCAAAGCCAGATGTTAGTCTTTCTTACTTTTACTTTGCAGTTGAGTGCTTGTAACGCTGGCGGAACCGGTTGACAACGCTGGCAGATCCGGTGACGCTCCAGGTAGATGTGGCACGACATTTTGAAGTGCGCGCTGAGGGTGTCGGTACAGCCTCTTATACTCTCGTCGGAGTTCTAGAAGCGGCTGCCGCTGACGTCCTTGCTGGCGACGGTGCAGCGACAGCGCGGGAGGAAGGCAGCGTTTCGAAGACCCGTTGACCCTCCACCCCAGCCAGTGGCGGAGCAGGTATCGACGACATTTTGAGGGCAGTGCGTGAGCACCCCATGCCCCGATGAAACATTCGAAGAGTGAAATCCATCGCTCCCAGGGAATTTCAGATTTCCCTGGTTTACTCAAGAAGTCCTGAGGAGGTTTGATGCCGAATCCGCCATCCATCCCGTCGTCAAAAGAATGGTGAGTCATCGGTAAACCCGGCGGGTCGGGAAGGAACGTCTAGTCACCTGTGCTGCTCTCATGAGACTCTTTATTCAAAAATAATGATGATAAAGAAGTAAGCGAATGAACACACAGCATAGAAGAAGACAAAGTTATCCGAATATATGCAAATATAACAATGAAGACACAACACCCCCAACGGATACACGCAGTACACGTGGAAAATGACCGCTTAAGAAACGCAGGGCGTGACTCCTTACCTTCCTGGTTCGTGATTGGTCTCCGACAGTCGTGTCGGCTAATGTCGCATTCTCATTGGCTGTGAAGGGATGACAAGACACTAGCTCAAGACTCGCCCTGCGTTTCTTGAGCTCGAGCTCAAGAAACGTTAGTGATTTGTTTTTTTAAATTTGTAGATTTTTTGTAGACCTTTTCTAGATTGAACTTGGGGCAACAGTTTTCACTTATTTTATTAGTGATATATGTGATTTTGCAAACTGGTGCCATTTGCAACCCAAGTGGTACCACCTGAAGCTAATGTTGTACCACTTGACTTGCAAGTGGTACCACTTGACGTCCAAATGCTACCACTTGACTTCCAAGTGGTACCACTTGACTTGCAACTGGTACCACTTGAAAGCAAGTGGTACCACTTGAAATACCACTTCATATTTTCACCTGGGCTTGTAAAAAGGACACCAGGGGGGCTATGTTGCGCTTTTTGACTCCCAGGAGACTAGGGAGAAGGGAAGTGACTGTCAACATCCAATCTGCGTTTCTCTAGTCGTTGACGTCACTTCCCTCTTCCAAGTCTTCTGGGAGTCCAAAAGCGCAACATAGCACCCCAGACTTACAGCACTCAACAGCCTGAAAGTGTCTGAAGCCCTTGAGGAGCTCTGTCAAGAGCGCATCATCCAAGTGCGCTCCAACGACCGATTAAACCTGATCCCTGTTGATCTTCGCAACGGGCAGGCAGCGAAAACTCTACAGAACACTGCAATGCTCTGCGCTGCTCCAGTAAGAACCTACTCACCACTGTCAGGGCTCATTTCGTATGGTATCATCCAAGTCGTCACCGCTGAAATCACCGAAACGAGATTGCACGAAATCTTCGCGCTGAAGACGCATGCTGCAAGATTGCCAACGTTCGGAGGCTTTGACGCTCCCACGTCGTGAAGATCGCCTTCAGCAGTACTAAGATGTCAAGCTACGTGCTTCTAGGGTACGTCCGTTATCCAGTCTCACCGTTCACAGACAGACCGTTACAATATAACAGTTCTAATGGTTTTGGCCACGAGAAAGTCGCCTGCCAACGTTCGAAGGCCTGCTGCCGTTGTGGGCAACACCATGACGGGACGGGTTCTGAATGTCAGTCGACGGCAGTAAAATGCGCCAACCGCAGTGGAAAGCATCAAGCCACATAACGTGACTGTCCAAAATGGATGAAAGAGCGTGGAGAATTCACGCTCTTTAATAAGCTCTAAGAAGCTCTGCTCTATGAAGAATTCCGTAGGATTTCGTGAAGGAAAGTCAACCTTGGATACTCAAAAGAAGCAAAGGTCTAGCACCGCCTTGAACATAATGCAAGACGAATCAGAGCCAACGATCTATAATGCAGGCGCCAAAAGCTACGCTTCTGTCGTCGCTGAGGACCGTCAGAAAAAAAGGAGTATCAAGAAAGTGCCACCGAATGATGTCCCAAGTGACGAAAGGCCAATGTCTTCCTCCCAGGCAGCCTTCCTCCCAGCCTTCCTCCCAGGCCTTCCTCCCAGGCACTTCCAGGGCGTCAGACAATAAAACGAAGCACTGAAAGGAAAGAAAGCAACGAGACTTCAGGCCTACCCATCGGAACGACACCCGCCTGGGTCTCTATAATCAAGACAGTTGCAAATATATCCCTGGCAATATTGTCTAAATTTGAAGCCTCGTGGGCCCGAGCAATTGATACAATCTTGCAGGCAATGCTTTTCCTCCTGGGGCATGCTAGTGGGACTAGATAACCCAAATGCTCGACGCCGTGGACAGAGGTCCTTAATCAAACAAACAGCTCAAACATTTCGCCAAAAGAATAGCACTCGTCGGCAAAGGCGCAGTCCAGAGCTTTTTTCCCATTCTCAAATGGAACGTAAATGGGCTGCGCACGCGCCTACCCGGGATGCGTGAATCTTTGAAAACTAAGCGTGTTGATGTCCTGACCCTTCAAGAAACGAATGTCGTACCTGGAGAAGAGCGCCTTTCTCTATATGTGTTCTACCACAGTGCCCCATAAACTCAAATCATAGGTCTCGAATGACAATACTTGTTTGTGGTGATGTTTATCATCACCGTATAAACCTTTCGGACTTGAATTCGGCCATGAAGAAGTATTCCGGCGCAGTGGCGTAGCCAGGATTTTCTTTGGGGGGGGGGGGGGGGGGGGGGGTTGTTCAATGGCATGAATCCCCCCCCCCCCCCCCCAAATGACGTAGCACGGTGAACTCGGTGGTACGGACACTCACGCAAAGATTACGGAGGAGCTGTTAAAATAAAACGAGAACAGCTCTGCTGTCGTTCTTCAAAATGGAGCAGGCTTCACTTACATAAATACGGGCGTGGTGGCTCATCAGGGACCTTTAGCAAATCGTTGCCGTGCTCCGCGTACCGCACTACCGGAGCCTTTGAAGCATGTTTTTAAGCGCACGCCCTGCGGTGCCCTGCGGTTTTTTAAGCGGACGCATGCTTCAAAGGCACCGGTAGTGCAGTACGCGGAGCACGACAACGGTTTGCTAAAGGTCCCTATTGTTCTACTGTCGTCGTATTTGCGGCCGAACAACTTGAAAATCTTCCTCAGAGCACACAACTCCCCCCGCTTTTTGAGGTACCGCTACGTTACCAACGCGTGAAGGCCAGGCAAAACACAGGGATAGCTACACTCTACTGGCGCCGCCTGGCTGTTACCGGCAGGCTATAGTGTCGCAACAAATTAAGCAGCAAAAAAAAAAAGTCTCGACGCTGAAAACTTAGAGCAACCGTCCTCGCACAAACACTAGGGGCCCATATATAGGGCGAGGGTAATACTGAACAGCCACAAAAACCAAAATCTATTAACTATTAAAGGTTTAACAAATTCGTGCTACAGAACAAGATGCCGAACGAAAGGAAGTCTGATTTTTGCTAGGCCGCTTTATCTTGCAGTGTGGTTCAAAGGCAGCAGCGGCATATCTTCGGGGCGATGAGAAGTCGTCAGTCCGAACTCGTCGTTCCGTCACTCGGAGAAAGGACATAACACACCACACGCAAACACGCAAACCATGCACCGAACGTGAAAATGAACTTGAATATTCTTGCGCCTATGCGTAGGGAGAATATGAAGGCTCTTCGGATTTTCTGATGTTCCGTGGAACGAAAAGATTAATCTAATAAGAAATCGCATCGGATGCCACCTCGACATGCAAAGCTGAAAGCAAGACAGGCGTCATCGCATCCGTGAGCGAACATCGAGACGGGTGTCTCGATGGAATTTCACGAAGTGAAAAAAATTTTGACGAAAATAGGGAAAGTTTAGGCGTCCAATGAAAGAGGGAAAAACGTGAAAAGTCCGTCACGTTTGCGCTACAGGCGGTCGCCCTCTGTCTGGAGGCCCAATTTCCGAACGTCTATTGCCTCCTTAACATCCTAGAGACTCTGCGCGTACCAACGGCGGAAGCTAAGCGCTCGTTCTCTTGACTACGACGGCTGAAAACTTACCTGAGAGCGTTCACTTCGAATGAGCGACCGCTCGGCCTAGTGCTTTTGAATGTTCACCGCGACATTGAAGTTCAAGTGGTGGGCATTTTATATATCCTTTGCCGTTAACGCAGGCGGCTGCATCTTAATACGTAGGTGCTTTGCAGAAATGAAATGATCAAGAAAGCCTGTATATTGCTTTCTGAAATAATTAGTCACAGTTACCTTTTTTATTCGCGGTAATTTCTAGTCCAAAGCACGTAATTCTGATCAGTACACAGGGTGTGCATGATCGCAGCGCCACCCGTTGCTTACAGTGCAATTGTTTGTACAATTCATTTAATATTCCTCACATCACTGGCATTTTTTATATTATCACCATGTGTGCGTTTTATTACGTCCACTTTAGTTGGATTTAGCTATGCATATCAGTGAGGATAGTTTGTTATACTTTGCCCTGAAATTGCCATCCTTCACCCCATAAATGTTTCGAAATATCCGTTTTTTATATATCTGAGATCAAGCTCCGTATCCCATGAAGTAAGCATAAATGAAGAAATATTGACTAAGTATTCTATTTATTTGAGCATTTTCTACCCCACAAATATTCCTTCCGAAAACATATAAGTTGGAGATAGTCCGCTCTCCTCTTTGCTCCGTGCCCCGTGCAAGGCCGACTGCGTGAGCAGGGTAGCGAGCGGACCCCTTGGCACCGGGGGGGCGGGGGGGGGGGTATGTTTAGGCATTTTTTTTTTGGTGGGGGAGTTTCAACCCCCTCCCCCTCTCCCATCACCCCTCTGCCTACGCCACTCTTCCGGCGTGAATTTTAGAATAAGTGGATGTGAAACAACGATTGTCTCAGCTTACATCACGCCACACGGCGTCTGGAACACGAAAGTGCTAAAAAAGATTAAAAAGAGAAGCCGTGGTCAGCTCATCACCTGCGGAGATTTTAATGTGCATAACGAGGCTTGGGGTGGTAGACGAACGGGTGCCTGAGGACAAGAACTTGAGGCTACCGTGGCAGAGATTCAACTCCGAGCTCTAAACGACGGGTCCTCCACATTTTCTAGGAAAGGGCTCAGCCACAGTAATATCGACCTGACATTGCTATCATCAGAAATATTTGGGTTCAGGACGGCTCGACCTGACACAGAGGGAAATGACCACGTGCCTATCAGTGTGACTCACCAAACTACAAGCGCCTAGAACTTAAACTCTTGTAAGGTGACGAACTGGGATTCATTTCGTCAGCATGTTGCTTCAGCCGTGGAGAGTGGCAACTATGAAGATCTGACGTCTTGTATTGAGGAGTGCCTGCGGCTTGCCACGCGCTCCGTCATGGTGACCGTTACATGTCCTGCACCTGACTTGGAATGGGTGGAATGTCTAAATCGAAGACAGTCACAGCGAAAGGCACTTAGCACCGACGCCCCATCGCATTGGACGCGCTACCACCGGATCGATGCTAAATTTAGACGACATAAGAAAATACTTCAAAGATGGCAATGGAGACAAGGGTGCGCATCGCTCGGTGGTGCTGGTGGTGGTAGACACGCTTGGAGACTCGGTCGGCATATGACAGTTGTGGCGGAGGTATTAGAGGACGAATTTTCTCGGCAGTCATTCACTCTGGTGCAGTACCGGGAATAGTTAGGACGACTACCTCAAGTTCAACTACTCGAAGGTCAAAATAACGAGGCAATGTTGGCGAGCCATTCCGATTTCACTCTGGCGGAGCTCACTGAAGCCTTTCAGAAGTGTAACAACATCCAGAAATTTCGATCCTGGATGTTCTTGAAAAACTGAATCTCGTATGGACAGCTGGCATCATTCCTGACGAATGGAAGGAGTCAACTATCATACCAATACTCAAACAAAAGAAACCGGCCGCGCTGCCGTAGTCTTACAGACCAGTCTCACTTACAAGATGTGTAGACAAACTACTTAAATAGATGGTCATTCGACGTCTCACCTGACTCTTGAATAGGACAATTTTAAGCGTTTCCACCAGAACTAGCAGGCTTTCGAGCAAAACGTTGCACCGGCGATGCCATTGGAGATATCACGTGAACCCTCGAGGAGACAAAAGCTACAAAGAAGATGGTACACTGTGTCTTTTTGGGCATCAGTCGTGCATTTGACACTCTCCCTCACTTCACCATCATCCACCGACTGAAGCAACTCGGAATTGGTGGACGGATTTTTTCCTTTACCAAGGTGTTCGTTTCGAGACGAACCATTCGCGTCAAGATACCTGAGGCTGTCAGCTCATCACGCCGAACAGACCGAGGAGGTCCTCAAGGCAGCTTGTTGAGCCCCATACTTTTCAACATTGCGATGGCTATCTTCCCTGGTTGCTTACCAACAGGACACTCCAATCTCCGTACAAAAATGACCATATACGTGAATAATGTTGCAATTTGGTTCGTCGGACCTTCGAAGACCGCGATCGCCATTCGCAATCAGTTTCAAATAAAAGTTTACAAAATTTGGACCCATTGAAAACTTCGTCATTTTCTGCTACCCCACTGAGTGGCAGGGCGTCCCCTTCTTTTTAGAGATACCGCGGAAACGGCTGGCGGCGGCGGAGAAGTGGCCGTCGTGCTGACAACCCGCCGCGCTTCTTGCAGTGGTTGCAGGAAAGCGTACGCGCTGCGCAGGGTGGTTGTTTCGGCCGCTCCGGTCGCAATGGATGCAGTCGTAGCTAACACGCTCGTTGCAAGTGCCAAATTACAGTTGCGCAGTCCGGAGCTTAAGAAGAAACGGCTGCAGTTTCACCGCTTCCCACTTGAGGAACCACGTTGCAGCACTTGGTGCAGGCTCTTCGGTTTGAGACCCCAAGTCTAATGTCATCCGTTCATGCTCGCGCTCGCAACATTCTCGTACAATGGAGTCGCCACTCTTTGTCCTATTCCGACGAGGAACTAGAGCTTCGTCGGAAAAGTCGCCGTACTTTCCAGCAGGCATACCGACGTATGGGACCAGTCCCATGTTGTCGCTGTAGCGCAACATATCTAATTTAATTTTTCTCAACTGCGATATTTTCATGACTGTCGCGGTGATGAGAGGCGCCCATTGAGAAAATTAGTCGATGGCATCGGCGCCATCAGCGCAGTAATAACCTTTTGTAAAACCTACAGGCACATCGCCAGTTCGCTGCTAACGCCCCCATTCTCCTCCTGCCGAAAGCACTTCTGGTTCCGGTGCTAGAGCACGTGACAACCGTCAAAATGACACCGCGGAATTCGCGGTGAGTTGGAGAGGAAGAGAAACTTGACATTTTAATAATTTTTTGTGTAGAAGCTAATGAAACCGAAACGAAAACGGATACCTGTTCGGCGTTCTGTGAACATTGAAGGTTTAATGTAAGAGTTATTTGGCAAAAATAAAAAAAAGTCATTTCATGGTTTCTTTAAGGGTGAACAGAATGTAGATGTCGCCACCTATCCGTGTGGGCGAAAAACTGCTATGGCACGTGGCACTGATGTTCCTCCTCCGTTTTTAATTTCCTCCTTTCTGCTGCTCCACCGTGCACGTTGCATGCTCGTCCGCTTCACGCGGTGCCAGTACTGCCCAGTTTACACATATGCCAGGCAAGACCGAAAAGCCAGCGAGCTCATATATCGGGGGATGCCAAGCCGGATAGACTATATTGTCTGACATGGGCTCCTGATCCACAGCGCAGTGATTGCCACACGACTTTGTGAAAAAGATAAGAAAGTAATTAAAGATCTTGCGGCTTGCTAATCTATATTTAGTGGATTAAAATAAATGTAAAAGCTTAGGAGACTGTTTTTTTGAGACACGGGTTGACAAGAACGTCGGCTAGAAAGATAGCAACGTGTGATGATCGATTTCTCTGATCAATATTATAACAATTGCAAAGCGACTGTATGTCACAAAATATTGTTTCGCAGGAAAGTGCCGCATATTGGATAAATGAAAGTTTCAATAAAAGGTACTCTCACAGAAAACGGCGTACCTTGAGGTGCCGACTAATATAGGGTGGTCCAAGTCATCAGGCTCTATCTAAAATGGACGGTAAAACTCGACGCCGGCACGTAGCAATCTAAACTTTTCGTCAAAGGTGTATTTCGAAGGTCGGTTTTTTCTTGTAAAATTAGAAAGCGTAGCTTCCTTTCTGTAAACAATATGTCCAAGAAACTTGCCAGGGTCTACGGCGGGCGGTGACGGAGAAAACCAATTCGAGTAGCAGGGTGTGTTTTGGCGTTTGTATTGATAGATGGCGTCGGGAGCAGCGGCCGAAGTTGCAGCCGACCAGTGGAAGAAAGCAGACGACACGCAGACGAAATCCGTTGGCAGCAAAAGCGCCGTCGTTATGCAGACGCGTTTTTTTTTTTTACTTTAAGTTTTGCTTTTATTGTCCGCATTTATTTTTTAACCAAAGGTACATTAAAATAAGATTATGTTTATTTTAATAAACATAATCTTAAATCCTTATCGCGAGCCGTCGCGATAAGGATTTAGCGCCATCTATCAATACGAACGCCAAACACACCCCGCTACTGGACTTGGTCGTCTGCGTCGTCGCCCGCCGTAGACCCTGGAAGGTTTTTAGCCCTATTTTTTATAGAAACAGAGCTACACTTTGCAATTTTACAAGAAAAAAACCGACCTTGGAAATACACCTTTGACAAAAAGGTTAGACTGCTACATGCAGGCAGTCTATTTTAGGTCGAACCTGGTGACTTGGGTCACTTTATATATAGCTTTGTAGTTGCAATTGACAATTTTGAAAACTCATATAACCACTATACTCGATACTCCGCCACGCTTTTGCGCATACATATTTTATTGGTATCAGACATGAAAACTTACTAATGGTGATTTTCGAAATAATGAGGTGACGTATTCCCTGAGCATGTGGACTGAACGACACCTGTTCTCTTTCGAAAAAAAATATTTTCATCATGAGTGTTTGACGGCGTTGCCCGTAGAAGGTGGCACCAGTATCAAGGCATAAACGTTACTCCGTTTCGCTGGGAATCATAGCGCAGTTGACGCTGCGAGTCGAATAGGCCAACCACGAGCCGCCAAAAGGCTACATCACGGAGCACGTCGTCTTCTAGTGCATATGTCGTCACCGACTCAACGAATCAAGTGCAGAGGATGCATCATGTCTTGTGCTTTTAGTGTTTGTGCTTCTGAGTGTTGTATTTTTCGGCCGCACTTTGATGTATAATAAAATACCCTTAGCCGTCTCTCTTTTTGAAGCGACAGGTTGGAAATGCCAATTTATTTACTTCATCAAATTGATGATTGTTGAAATGTGACTGGGAGTCACAGAACGTTTCATTAAAGTGCGCTGCAGGTTGGTTATTAAAGTTCCGAGATAAAAGGTCAGCTTACAAAATATAAAATGCTTAGGACGCCGACTATAGCTACTTAGGAGTTTACAGAGTTTAGGAACACTACGACAACTTTGGGTATAATAATGATCTAGCAAACACTATTTTCTTCCAGCTTAGGTTAGTGTCCCAAAGGTCACTGGATCCTGGGAAAGTAGCGCCAAGGTCTTTATATGCTTGCCATTTTGGTCAAGTGGAATGAGCAATTTCTCGCTGACCTTTCCAGTCGTGGCGAGCCGGTCCAAATTAAAGTTTAGAGGTTGCTTTATAATGATATATCTTGTATACCGCGATTTTTTAATCAACACACTGGAAAAACAAGCGCGCATCTTCAAACCGCCACAACATACGGCGTCGCTGGTTGGTAGCATTGAAAAATAAGTTTCCTGTTACGTACAAAAAACAATATTGTAGGAGATCTATGGGCCTAATCGAGATTGATCCGTTGATTTATATTCAGTGCCAAGGACGCTTACATTGGCGAGGAACGCCATCAGTACGATCACGCGTTATCGCCATCTTGGCGCGGCTGGTTTGGAATGGTCGCTTCGAAATTTCCAAAGGAGCAAAATAGCAATTGTCATAGCAAATGATACCGTTAAGCCAATCGCCTTGTGGGGCTCAAGCCGTCTGTATATTAGTACCTGTTTGCGTTCTGCTAGCATGCGGGGAAGGCGACCGCGCTACTTTCCCAGCGTCCTGTGACGAAGCGTCCCCAGCGAGCCCTTTCCACCAAACTATTATACCAGGTGACACGTTACGAACGCAGTATGAGCTTGAGTGCTGACATAGACATAGGCGTGAGCGCTCCAGGGCTAGCACCCTAAGGGTGTTTTAGAGCACCCTTAAGATGCTACCGAACACTTTAAAAATAGGTTGCACCCGACCTTAGCATTATCCGAGGGATGTTTTTAGAAGCAGCAAGTTTACAAGCAGCATGCACCTCATACTGTTGTTACCTGCAGAGAAGGAGCAAATACAGACATAATGAATTACGCACGAGAGACGAATCATTACCCATGGTGACTGATTGATTGCCTTATGTAATCGACAATTAAAAAAATACGCATTCGCAGGGATCGGTTGCGTAGTGCGCTAGCGCACACCAGCTCGGAGCACGTGGAACGAAAGCTCGCGCTGCACAACCCAGAAATCCTGGGTTCGATCCCCACCCCTGCCCGTTTTGATCTGGATGAGCATCGTACCGGCGTGCGGTCGTGTATTACTTCTGCGGGGTGCACGTTAAAGACCCCAGGCTAGCGGTTGTACCGCACTGGCTAAATTGCTCATCTACAGCTGAGACACCAGACGCCCACTGACGCAGACTAACTTCCGGCTGTATAAACATACACATCGCAATTTGATTTTTGTGACCACTTACACGATTACGAAGGTTACACGTATCTACTTTTTTTTTTGTCTAGTCAATATTTCGTGTAAGGAATAATACGTATATCTAGGTTCAAGTAATGTATCTCCAACTAATAACCATTAGTACTGGCAATACTTTTTTGAGATTGTACCTAAAACAAATGGTTGCATTACTTCTTTATAGCACCCTTTTCACACCCTTTTTACAGCCTTAAAAAAAGAAAATGCGTTCAGTGCAGCAGCACCCTATTTTACGAATAAAGATGTGGATTAGGTTAAAATAAGGGCGCTGAAAAGATAAAGTTATGCTGGTGTGTATACTTATCGGAAGCAGCGTTTTTACGTCTCAAGGCTTTAAGTTTTCGTTTTAGTGCGTGGATTTGGAAAGCGTCTTATATGCCTTAGTTCTCGTGCAAACAGAGTTCACTGTGCTAGGCTCACGCGCCCGTGACCTTAATTGCATTGTAGAAATTTGTGAGCTAAATATATTTTGAATGGTCGGTTCGAGAGAATGATCATGAAGGGAAGGTCCCTCAGGTGCCCATAAAACGCAACATAATCGGTATGCTGGTAGCAGCGCCATCTTGCATTCAATGGCTTGAATAAATCATTATCACCGAATGGGCGGTTTCAGCATTCTGTCCCACTCTGTAGAGGTATAGTTAAGCTGTGGGACCGTCCTCGGCCACTGAGACAAGCAAGCGATGTCCACACCTTTCTTTTTTACCAGCCATAATTAACCTAAACTGCGAAAGCGCATTCGCTGAGTTGGTTGAGTTGGTGGTTAGTCAAATTCGAGATACACTGCTACTACACTCAAGAAATGAAGCCGACGAAGCGACGAGACTCCCGAGTGCCTCATGTGCTGGTAAACGCCGCTCCCGCAATCTGCTCGGGCCCGTGATCGTCATCAAGGCAGGTTGACACCATTGTTTTGTTTATATAAACTCAAACATAATCTCCTCTTAAAAGTAAACATCTGAGGGAAATCTCTCTAGCTGAGAAAACAATAAATAAAGGACGACAACCGAAAAAAAATGCTAAAAATTGAGAATCTACAATTCGAGGCGGACTCGTTTGTTCTTCAGGGGTGACTATGGCGATAACCGTTGAGGAGCAGTATTTTTCTATTTTCTTCTTTTTTCAAATATATGGAGGAACCCGCTGAGAAAGACTGTTGGCGATGCGTCAAGGAATGCTTGCAACTGTGTTGCCTGTGAGGAGTCCTGAACGGTTTCCAACTAGATGCCCCATCCAACGTGGGATAAGCTATCCGAGTCCTGGGACACAATACATCTGGACTTTGTGAATTTTTCGGGGGGGGGGGGGGGGGGGGGATGTTTCACGTCTTCATAGACGCATGCACTAAGCGGCTCTAAGTGCTCTACATGACATCTGCCACCTTTGGAAGAGTCACTATAAAGTTTTGAGCCGTTTGACATATTGGAACTACCAAGGAAAGTGTAAGGCAATCGAACAGGCGTTTTGTTAAAAAAAGTAATAGACTTCCATAAAAAAAGAAAAGAAATTGAATTCATGCTGTAACCAGTGATTCGTATCATCCTTCTACTTATGGCCATGCTGATCATGTTGGCAAAAGACGAGAAAACCCTCTGTCCTTGAATCTTGCAAGGTTAGAAAAAAAAACAAAAACGGAATAGCTACCTTAATCGGAAAGTCGCCGGCTTGTATGACGTTGGGTCGGAAACTTGCAACTAAACTGAGCAGACTGGCTCCTTTCCCAGACAAAGAAAATAAACAACCACAAAAAAGATGCCTCCATTAAAAGCCTTCAAGGAAAGACATGCAGTGCCTGTCGCCGATTTCAAGAGAACTTCTAGGTGGATAAACGGCACACTCGGGAAAGGAATCGGCCATCACTCTTGATTGATCGAAACAACTTCCAGTAGAGTTTGGCGGCTTCGAAACCTGATACCACAACGTACGCCTAGATCGACTTTGCCTGCAGCGTAGAAAATGATTGGTTCTCACTGATTTGTTGTCTTTCCTCACCAATAAGACATTAATACACAAGAAGACACAACAGCTGGAGGTACCAGGAATGTAGCTACAGCACCACACATAATTCATCTAACAAGGACCAGATATCGAGCTGACCACTACACTGATTACGCCTGATTTTGGAAAAATAGTGCAACGGGCACGGTGACTACGAGTGCACGGTCACAAGCAGAGCGCTCGTGTTTTGCATTCCTAACTGCAGTCGAAAGAGCATTCAGCTGCACAGGCTCCGTTTTTATGTATTAAATGAAGTATTTAACACCAACTCAACGAAGAGGGAGGGGGAAAGATAGTTTGAAATCTTCGACAAGATCCGTGGGCCCGCAGCATGTAGAAGCCACTAAGGCAAGTAGAATGTAATGGAAAGTGTGTGAGTAAGTTGGGAAACGTGACACACCATAAAGAAGAGAATAACTATGCATTGGATACTATGTTGAGGGACCCAATCGGAAAGAAGAACAAATGAGAGAGTCAAGGGTCTTAATAAATATAAGTGTTCTTAAGAAATGCATTCATTTTTATATGCACACTTTTTTCTACTACAATAAATATGGAGCACGCATTAATGTCTCAAACGCGTCCAATACCCACTTTTGAAACATTTAAAATATGAGCAAAGGCCATATCGAGCACACATCCCAGCAAGCGTATGAGCACCCGAGGTGTTCCTCCGCGCCAGCTGCTTCGCAGAGAGGCCGGTGCAATTCGGTGAAGCTCGACACAAGAGAGTCGGCGCGAAGCTGGCTTGGCAAGAGCGGCGTGGCTACTTTAAACATTAAGAGTTCCCCCAGACCCTTGCACTGCTCCTATACCGTTCCGTCGCATCAAACAAAGGCCTATCCTACCTTGAGCTTTTTCTGCTTTTTTCAGTGCTCTCG